>PVIH01000093.1:0-61360 GCA_004025045.1 Sigmodon hispidus
AGTGTGGGAGCAGAGAGCTGCATAAACTAGAAGGTGCACGGAGGCTCACCCTGTGCCCATTTTACAGATGAGCCCATCTCGGGCCTCAGCTGGGTGAGTTAATCTGCTGCTTTCTTGCCTTGAGGAAACTGCCCATGTTTCCTTCCCAGGTGCAGGGACAGTGGGGCTGATTCAGCAGTAGGGCTGGGGCTGCTACACTCCTCTGAGACCTGAGATGAAGCAGTGAGCCCAAGGATAGTATTCTAGAGGCTTTGGAAGGAAAGGGGTCTGATCACCAGAGGTCCTGCTTTGTACCCATCCCTCACAGGCCTGCTGGAGGTGTCATACTCAGAACAGTCAGACCCCTTTCTTTCTGCTTTTCCGTTATCCAAGCCTTGGTGTGTAGATCATGGCTTGCAGGAGGCTTCCTGAAGCGGGCCTGTTGCTGATTTACAAGGCATGCCTCCTGTGCGCATAACTTAACAGGATCTGTCGCCTTCAATGGGCCCCCACACAGCTGCTGCACAGCAGCTGCCTCCCTGGCTTTGTTTGGTCCCAGCTTTCCTCTTATTGTGCAGCCGTGGGGCCAGTCTCCTCCCAGCACCCTGATTAGAGCCGACTGTCTCTCGCCCACCCACTGCTTCAGATGGCCCATGAATATACAGTGTCTTACACACAGTTTAGATTAGCAACAGAAGACTACAGCCGTCCGTCCATCAGCAGTGAGTTGTGGGTGGCAGCATAAACTTTTAAAAATCACAATCAGCTCTCCAGGTGGCCTTTTAAGTTTGTGGGGGGGCTTGCTTGCTCATCCATAAAGCAAGCCTCAGTGCTGGCAAGCGCACAAAATGTATGTTTCATTTTTTAAGGGTCCCAAATTAGAACACAATTCTACTCAGGCTGGTGGGAATCTGGCTCCACAAACATACCTACACACACTCAAACTCTCTCTCACACACACATACACACCCACAAACATGTACAAATACATACACATTCTTTCTCTCATATTCACACACACACACACATTCCTAACACACTCTTACTTACTTACCCCTGCATCTGTCAGCCCTGGTCATCACAGGCTGCCTGAGGCTACCAGACCTGTCTGGCCTTCCACCCTGTAGATGTCAGGACAGACCCCTGACTGGGACTCACAGTTACCTGTAGACCCAAATCCAAAAGCATTCCCCAGAAGACAGAATGAGAGATTTATAGTTCCAGCTTATAGGTCCAGCTTCCCTACTTCCTGGTCACAAAACCTTGAGAAAATGACTCCACCCCCTCACCCCCCACCTGTTTATGTGCCTGCACACACACACACACACACACACACACACACACACACAACACACACACACACACACTCACCACATGTAGCAGAAGAAGGGAAATCAGAATGGGTTCCTGGAACAGGATTTATGGGTGGTGGGTGGCTGTGCATCAACATGTAAATGCTTGGAACCAAACCCAGGTTCTTCCCAAGAACAGCAAGTGTTCTTAACCCAGAGCTACTACTTCTCTTGCCCCTGAAAATAATTTTCTAACTCTTGAATTCAATGTTCTCATCTAGAAACATGAGATGGAATAGCATGCCTAGCGGGGGTGTTTGAAGGACTGTGGGTAAGAATGTAGATGATGATTTGAACCCGATGCCCTCTTTCAGTTTCTATACCTGCAGCTAAGGTAGGAAAAATATTATTTTACTATGTCTTTGGCTCAAAGCTTTAGTCTAGAAAGGAGAGGCTCTTGAGGCTCACACATGTTGAGAGAGCCTCAGTGGGGGACCACAATTCCTCAGCAGGTTTTATGGGAAAGGGTTGTGTAGCAATTCCTCTAAGATAAAACATTGCATCTTGGAGAGAAGTGTGTTAAGACACAGGATGTTCTAAAGGGAGGGGTGGAACATACCATCCTCCTGGGAAACTCGTTAAGCTCAGGAATTGAACCACTCAGAGGTTTCAGGAAGTCCCTGAAACCAAAGAGGTTCATTAGACCTCTTCCTCCCTAAACATATATAAATAGTAAGGACTCCTGGGAGACACTCTCAGACAGGCTAATTGCCTCAAAGTAGCTCAGACCAGCCACTGAAAGAAGCTGAGTCCGGCCCAGCTGCCTGAAGAAGAAATGTCAACCTGCCTACACATAATGCAGTGAACTCCAGGGCTCCAACTTCGGTGAGCCTTTATCCATGGCGGCATGGGCTTTGGTAATGCAGCTCTCTTTGAGCCGTTTCTGTTCCTGTGAGTAGTTTCTCACCCACACTCCTGTAAGTAACACCAATAGGACTCATGGGTTCGCCAAGTTGGACTTTGGTGGTGTTTGTACTTTTGTTTGTTGTGTCTCTATCTGAAGTGTGCAGACATTTGTTCCCATCTTCTCAGGAACAGTATCACAAACAAGAGAAGTCTGGGCAGGCAGCTTGGTGGGCTGCTCAGGGCTTCCCACTCACCGCCGAGGTCTTAGGCTTTCCCAGTGCTTCCCTGGTACTGTGATGCCTTGGACATCTAACCTCCCTGTGGCGACTACAGAAGATGTGGGACTCTGACTGCCTACCAAGGTTGAGGGTCAAAGTCACCTCAGTGTTCTGAGGGCTCCTGTGAGTACTTTTAAAAACCTGCTAAATGAGAGTGAGGCCATGTCCTCAAATAGCATTGTCAAGAGATCAAAGAAAGCCTGCGTTCAGAGGACAGCTGGGAGCTAGAGAGCTGGGGGCTGGAGACCTGAGCAGCACTGTGTCAGGGGCCCAGAGCTGTGGCCCGATGCTCAGGGTTTGCCAGGATCTAAATTGTTTCACTCCAGTTTACAGTGTAAAGTACAACTTTCTCCTCTTGGCAGGAGGACCTAAGCCTTGACTTCTGTCCCAGGAGAAAAGGATTGGAGCCTATGAGCATCCCTCACAAGGACAATGTTGTGATAACCTAGGTCTTCACTGAAATCCAGACTGACAACTTTTTCAGGTCTGCTGGGAAAGTTTGGTTTCTGGTTGTAGTATATGTACCTGGTCCCTAATTAGTTTGTACATAGCCTCTGGCTCATCTGGAGGACTCTCAAGCTGAGTCCTGGCTCTAGGCCTCCCCTCCCCACTGCCAATGGGTTGATGCTCTGGAATGTACTCCCCTTTTATCTTTCTGTGATCACATGTGTTATTAACTTCTCTTGCTGTGACAAAATACTCAAGGGAGTTAACTTCAAAAGATGAAAGAGATGGGCTTATAGTTGAACTATATGGGGTGAAGTCATAGTCACTTGGCTCCACCCCTTTGGGACCGTATAGCATAGTACATTATGGTAGAGACAGGTAAAAGGCAGCTACTCACATCAAGGTGGCCGGGGAACAAAGAGTCCATGTTCTGGTTTGAGTCTGAAGCATCTCCCCCAGGTTCATGTTTTGAAAGCTTGTCCCCAACTAGGGATGCTAAGCTGCTGCTTAGTTCACAGGAAAAGGTGAATCAGTGTGGTCTCCTCAGTTTAGATTTCTTCCCCCTAAAACTGTGAGCTACAAAAACATATTTTCATTATAAAATATTTATCTTCAAATATTTTGCTATATCAAAAGAAAATGGACTAACACAGTGTGGCACACTTGATGGCAGGAATGAGTTATTCTTAGGTGAACATTTTTGTTATTGTTTTTATTTATTGAAACAGGCTTTCTCTGTGTAGCCCTAGATGTCCTGGAACTCACTCTGTAGACCAGGCTGACCTCAAACTCAGAGGTCCACCTGCCTTTGTCTCCCAGGTGCTGAGATTAAAGGCATGTGTCACCATACCCAGCCCTACGCAAACATTTTTATTTGCTTCCTTCCATTTATGAGTTTGAACTACTGCACCATTTTGTGAGGGTTACAAGTTTGGAGAATATAATTCTTTTTATTCAAGACTCCTAGATCACATAGAAAAATATAAGAAGAACTTGAATATAGTTATTTTGTAAGAAAATATTGTGATAGTTATTCTTGGTTGTAAATTGACTATATCTGGAATTAACTAAAGCCCTCAAATGGAGGGCATACCTGTGAGGGATTTTTGCTTACTTAGAAATGGGAAGACTCACCTCTAACTTGGGCTCACCTTCTTTTGGAAGCCTCCAATAGGCATAATTTAGAGATGTTTAGAGGTGTAGCTTTGGGGTATCAGGACCCTGAATGGAGCATGGCCAGACCTCACTGAGAACCTGGGGCATGCTGACCATCCTTTTTGTTTTGTTTCTGCATTCTTGGGGAGAGGATCGAACAATCCATTGTGGGACAGCTCCACTCTCCAAGAATTGTCTTAAGGTTCAATTTGTTTGAAGAGTTGTTGAAGAAGAAGGAACCTCAACTGAGAAAAATGTCTCCATAAAATTCAGCTGCAAGGCATTTTCTTATTAGTGATCAATAGGGGAGGGCCCAGCCCATTGTGGGTGGTGCCATTCCTGGGGTGGTAGTCCTGGGTTGTATAAGATAGCAGGTTGAGCAATCTATAGGAGCAGGCCTCTAAGCAGCATCCCTCTATAGCCTTTGCATCAGCTCCTGCCTCCAGGTTCCTGCCCTTTTTGAGTTTCTGTCCTGACTTCCTTTGGTGGTGAACAGCAATGCTGAAGTGTAAGTCAAATAAACCCTTTCCTCCCCAACTTGCTTTTTGGTCATGGTGTTTTGTTGCAGCAATAGAAATTCTAAGACAAAGTTACATTCTGTCTATAAGCAAGCAGAAGGTCATCTCTAGAAGAGCAAGCTTTTATTTACAAAAGCAGAAACAGCAATTTTGTTAAAGTTGTACAAGACCAGGTATTTACAAAAATTAACCCTTAGCAGTTCTTAACATATGGAATTCCATTTTTATTTTGTAGTTCTCTTAAGCATAGTAATTTTAAGCTTTTAGACATAAAGTTAGTTGTCAACATAATGTTAGCTGTCACAAGCATGACCTAGATGGGGTTCTTAGGACAGGGGTTGGAGAGGTCCCTCACTGGGCTTCAGGACACATTCTCTTCTGGACTTTAATCTCTCCTAG
Source organism: Sigmodon hispidus (assembly GCA_004025045.1). Classification (NCBI taxonomy): domain Eukaryota; kingdom Metazoa; phylum Chordata; class Mammalia; order Rodentia; family Cricetidae; genus Sigmodon; species Sigmodon hispidus. The sequence continues at coordinate 4,975 of PVIH01000093.1, forward strand.
GAATTATCTCACCCAGTCTATCCTGGGGCATAATTGATCTTTGACCTTTGGTATCTTATGACATGTTAGAATAAATGTGGATGAATGAATAAAATTGGCGTTCTAGATCTGCAAAGTGGTGGACTGGATTGTGACCCAAGTTTTACCCACTTGTAAAGTCACGGAAAGCACTGACTCAGAACCCTCTCCAAACCTCTGAGCTACAGCTAGCCATCTGCATTAACCAATTTTCATATTTGCTGGGGAAGAGGAAGAGAATGAGAAAGAGACCTTTGTGATGACCTGAAATAAGGACCCACAGTCTCTCCAAGCCCTTTACCCATGATGGAGGCAGAATCCCTCATGCACCCCTAGGCCTTCATACCATCCCACATTTCTCCTTCAGTCTTGGGTGCCAGCCATTATTGTTGTTTGTTTTCACTTTCTTGGAGGGGTCATCACCTAGCTCACAAATAAATCACATAGGGAAGCTTATTCTTACTTGTAAATATCCAGCCTTAGCTTGACTTGTTTCTAGCCAGCTTTTCTTAAATTGTCCCATCTACCTTTTGCCTCTGTGCATTTACCTTTCTCTTCTATAAATCTTACTTTGACACTTATTCTGTGGCTGACTGTGTGTTTGGGTGTCTGGGTGTCTGGGTGTCTGGCTCCTGATGTCCTCCTTCTCTCGTTCCTTGATCTTCTCCTAGATTTCTCCTTTTATTTATTCTCCCTACCTGCCAACCCATCTATTTCTCTCTCCTGCCTTGCCATTGGCCGCTCAGCTCTTTATTAGACCACCAGGTGTTTTAGACAGGCAAAGTGACACAGCTTCATGGAATTAAACAAATGCAACATAAACAAAACTAGCACACCTTCAAATAATATTCTACAACATGCCATTGGAGGTTTCAACAAGTAACATGGAGGAGCTGAGGCTGAGACATAGGACTGTTGTAGGATGAGAGACTGGAGTGGAGGCAGATCTCATCCCACCTGACCCGAGTGTCCCACCACGTACAGAAGTAGAACTGTGTATGCCAGGGTGGTAGACAGCAGCACCAAAATGGCCTTCTGACCAAATCATTGTCCCTGTATTCCCACCATGCCCCTTGGCCACCACTATGTTGCTCAGACACCAAAGACAATGGTCACAGGTTGGTTTGTTGATGAATACACAGTCGCTAAATGTCACCACAGGTAAAGAGTAAGAGAGGTTGGAATGACAAGAGACTGGAGAGATTTCCCAAAATGGTGCCTTCCTAAACAAAGCCAAGGGCTTTTGTTGGGGAACTCAGACATATTCTTAGAGGACAGATCCAGTCTCTGTGTGGGAACATTCCTGAGCATGCTCAGTTCTAAGGCCAACCTACATCACAAGTTCAACAACAAATGGTAGAAAGGAGCAACTCCTGGGTGGAGAATTTAATTGCTACCTAAAAAGACTGAAATTTTGGAATCAAATGTACTGGCACATGCTTTTAATAAAAATACTCTTCTTTGGACATATCTTTAATCCTAATACTCAGGAGACAGAGGAAAATCAATCAAGGCTAGCCAACGCTTATATGGTGAGCTGGTGTTGGCGTGGTTTGTTTGGACTGGTTCCTATGAGTTTCTCTGGAGGTCATTATCTCAAACAAAAAGAAAAATAATTCTGAATGAGTGCTAACAGTCATTTAAAGTGGCAGCAGCAATACACAGAGACATGTTAAATGGAAAATAGTGTGCTTTCTTGAATGGACCACGGTAGGAGTTGGAAGCCCCTATCGCAGATGAAGAGTGCTTCCCTGGAATGGAGGAAGCCCCTTTCTTCTCTCAGCAAAGGCTGACAGAAGCAGCCAGAGAACTTGTTCAAGACCTAAAGGTTTTCCATAAAGACTTGTTTTCCTTCTTCTGTAGGGTTTCCTGTGGAGACAAATGTGTCCCACATGGCAGAGGAGGAGGATCTTCCACTTTCCTTTGATCCTCAGACAGCAGTTCAGGAACAACTACCCACCCACAGACAGCTAGAGTCTGCTCACAGCCTTCCCACCCCACCTCTAAACAGATGGTCACTTTCCCACCCCACCACGCAAGACCACCATCACACAACTGCAGGGCCCACCACCTGAGTCTCCAAGGAGCTGAGCCTCACAGAGGAAGGGTCAGACATTGCCCCTGTGGCCACCACCTGTGGTTATTCTTCAGAGCCTCTGGGGACTACTCTTACCAGTCAGGCAAACCAGTGGGCAAAGCCAGGTTAAATAGAACCAAGTAAGGACTAGGGGACATTCTGTCTCTGTTGCTGGTGGACATGTGCTATGGTTTGAAATCTGGAATGGCCCCTACAAATTGTGTCTTGAGTCTCCTTGTTCCTCTGCTCGGTGGTTTCTGTGCAAATGTTTGGAGGTAGGTTGGAGGAAGAAGCCTTGCCAGTCCAGTTCTATCTCACTGGCTTGGCTTCCTGCTGAGAAACAATGTAAGGTGTCTCCGCCATGCACTCCTACAGCCAAATGAATGTCTGTTGTGCTTTCCTCACTGTGATGGCCTGAAATCCCTCTGAAACAGTGAGGTAAGACAAACCCTTTCCTTCCTTATGTTGTCTCTGCTGGGTATCTTGTCACAGTAACAGAGAATCCATCTGCACGTCAGTTATTGACATCTCTGTAGGAAAACTTAAAGCTATAGAGCAAACTTAACCAGTGCCTTGAAATCAGCATGCTCTGATTCACTGTCCCTACTTCCTGGAGTGAGTGAGTCCCTGAGAAAGAAGCTGGACTGTGGCAAACATTCTACATGATGCTCATTGTATCATTTAAAAAGTAACAATACTGGAACTGACTTACACACTCAATAAAAGGGGATTCAGACCTCTCATATTTATAGTCAACTATGTCATCATCTTATCAAAATTAGTAGTTGTGCTAATAAAGATATATGTTTTTCATAAACTATTTGAGTACTATTCAATTACAAATATTGCACACATATTAAATACATAAACATGGACATTTAAAGCAAATTAATTTTATTAATACTACAAAATAATTAAATTTACTAAGCACAATTTAACTTTATGCACAATTTTATATAGATATACACACACACACACATATATTAAAACAAGGTCTTGATATACAACCCCAGACTCTCAATCCTCCTGCCTCAGCCTCCCCAGTGTGGAGATTACAGCCAGGAAACCACACTCAGCTTCAATCACTTCTTAAAATTGTAGTTCAATGCTTTGTAATCCAACTACTACATTACAATAGTCATTGCAACTGAAAACAAACAGCCTAGCATATAATTGGGCATGAGTCCTGTCTCAAGCATTCTGTCTACTGAAATCAGGCTAAGAGAATTTCTACGTCTATGATGCCAACCATAGCTTTTAAATTTCTTGTGTTTAAGAAATACATTCAAAGCACTAACATTCTCACTGGCCAACCTTTAAACAAGAAAATTCTGTCTCCACATTTTAAAGTGTGAAATGTGGGAGTTGTTAACATGTGAGCGTCCTTCTCCTAGCAATACAAACCACATCATAGTGGAAATCAGAACACTCTCAATGATGCCATGTCACCAATTATTGCTAAACACTCTTGTGACAAGAAGGGACAGGTGACAGATATTTTTCTTATTTTTTTTTTAAAGTTAAGCAGCAAATGATAAAAACTCACAAAATCTCGAACTTGCCAAGAATGTGGCTTGTGATTGTAACCCAGCACTCAGGTGGCTGGGGATAAGGATCAGAGGTTCGAATTCAGCATCAGCAACTTAATGACATAACCCTGGGTCTTCCCCATGTCACTAACTCATCTTTATATATTTATTGTTCATAAGTTCATGCAGAATACTCACCCAACTTTTGTACACATAATGAAATATTTTGCTCATTTTTCTGGATTGGAGCCCTGACCAGCTGTGAGCAGTCATGTGGGTGCTGGGAACCAAACCTGAGTTCTTAGTAAGAGTAGTAAGTATTCTTAACTTCTGAACCATTGATCTGAACCCCCTGCCCCCTTTTTTTAAGTGACCAAGTCTAGCTTATGTTCCCATATACTCATGGGTATGACAAGACCATCTACTGAAGTACACATCTTTAAAGCAAAGTGGCTCTTCCTTACCTGGAAACCATTGACTAGCCTTGGCTCCTTGGCTAAGGGAGGGGCTTTGCCCTCCCCCACCCATGCTAGAATGTTGTTTGACTTGATTCTGTGCAGGTCTTCTGTAGACAGCTGCTGTGAGCTCATGAGCACAGTGGTCCTGTAATCTCCTTAAGATGCTGTTTACACTGGTCCTCCCTGACCTCTGGCTCTTACAATCTTTCCACCTTAACTTCCCTGATGGCCCCTGAGTTGTGTGGGGAGGGGAATGGCATAGCACTCCACAGCACTCCTTATGGCCAGGCACTCTACAGACCCTTACTCTCTGCCCTTCTGTGTTAACCACGTGCACTGAACAAAGAAACTTCTCTGACTGGGTCAGAGACATGCAGTAAGCTGTGAGCTGAGAAACAGGAATTTAGAGGACACTTCAGCACAACATCCATTTAGCAAAATAACAGTGGAACCTGGAACCCCTGGAACCTGTGAGCTCCCTGGCCATGGGCTTGGGGGCAGACTTACAGAGTGGGGAATGTGTTTTTTCCTTAAATTAAATCTTAAGTGTCCCTCAAGGGACAACTTGTTAAAAGCTTGATTCCTGGGATTCTATTTGTTATGGTCAAACCTTTAAAAAGCAGGACCTGGTAAGAGGTCTCTGAATCATTTGGAGTCATGCCCTTGAAGCAGATGGTGGATCCCAGCCTCATTATGTTCTTCCTGGCTGTGGGCTAAGCAGTTCTGATCTACCACAAGCTCCATCCACAGGCTCCAAGCAGCTGTGTCAGCTGATCAGGACTGAGATCACACGTGAACCAAAACAAACCTCCTCTGTTTATAAGCTAATTCTCTCAGGTATTTTCTTACAGTAACAGAAACAGATTGACTCTGCATTATTAAGCTTGTCACTATTGAAAATATATGTCCTTCAGTTATCCTTCTTACAGTGGCTTACAAGCACATACCTCTTGGGCTCGAGAGATGCCTTAGTGAATAAGAGCACTTATTGCTTTTCCAGAGGATCTGGGTTTGATTCCTAGCACCTACATGGTAGTTCACAACTGTTTATAACTCCAGTTCCAGAGAATTCAATGGCCTCTTCTGAGCCTCCCTGGGCATCAGGCACATACAGACATACACACAGGTACAATATGCACACACATAAAATTAAAACATGGATTGATCTTTTAAATCATGTTGAAAATACATACTATGTGGAGATCTCCAAATATCTCACTTCGTTAAACTTTGCTAATGACCAAACTGGTGAGGACACCAGTCCCATAATATTTGGGGGCTCATCTTGGATTTGAGTATTCAGCCAGATCCACCTTTTTTCTGTCTGACCTTGGGACCCTGGAGGCTCCTGGTGTACTAGGAGCAAAAAAAAAAAAAAAAAAAAAAAAAAAAAAAAAAAAAAAAAAAAAAAAAAAAAAAAAAAAAAAAAAAAAAAAAAAAAAAAAAAAAAAAAAAAAAAAAAAAAAAAAAAAAAAAAAAAAAAAAAGGATAGGACCAGTGTTTGGAGGGAGCCACTGATATTTATTTATTTATTTTTATTTAAATGGTTTCATTTTACATAACAACCACTGTTCCTCCTCCTGCTCACCCCCCAGCTTCCACCTTCTTACCCCATCCACTTTTCAGAGAGGGTAAGGCCTCCCATGGGGAGTTAACAAAATGTAGCATATCAAGTTGAGACAGGATAAGCCCCTCTCCCCTGTATCAATGTTGAGCAAGGTATCCCTCTATGGGGAATGAGCTCCAAAAAGCCAGTTCATGCACTAGGGATAAATCCTGTCAGACTGCCAGAAGACCCACAAATTGCCCAAGCCACACAACTGTCATCACATTCAGAGGGCCTAGTTTGGTCCCATGGAGGTTCCCCAGCTGTTAGTCCAGAGTCAGGGAGCTCCCAGTAGCTCAGGTCAGCTGTCTCATTGGGTCTCCTCATCATGATTTTGACCCCTTTGCTCACATAATTACCCCCTCTCTCTTTTATTGGACTGGGAGCTCAGCCCAGTGATTAGCTGTGGATCTCTGCATGTGCTTCTATCAGTTGCTGGATGAAGGTTCTATAATGACAATTGGGGTGGTCATTACAGTCATTACAGGGGAAGGCCACATCAGGCACCCTCTCCACTATTGCTTGGAGTCTTAGCAGGGGTCATACTTGTGGATTCCTGGGTGTTTCCCTAGCACCAAGGTTCTCCCTAACTTGAAAGTGAGCCACTGATTTTTAATACTTAGATTTCACAAAAAAAAGCCCGAGTCTCTGAGGGTTCCTGGCATGCTGGGAACTGAGAAATAACCCAGCATTTGGAAGGAGCCATGGCAAACTCTCAGTGCCTACCTAGACTGTGAGAAAAAAAAACCTCTGGTGGTATAGGTAAGGTTCCTGCTTGTCTGTAGTGTGTATTTTAGGACTCCTGGAAAAGCTGGACATAGCCTTACTTTCCAAGTCAGAGGGCCCAATGGGATACTTCTGGCCTTTGTTGGAAAAGCAGAGATAGAAATCGGCTGTTCGACATATGAATGAAGGAGACCATCTCATGTTTGTTTTGTCTGGTTTTCCCCTGACTGAGTGAATGTTCTATCTTTTTAAGTTATTGTTTGATGGATCTGTTTTCTGGTGTGTCTATATGTTTGTTATAGATATGGGAGCCAGGAGCCAGATTATAGCGAAGAATGGGCACAGCTGCTATGCACACAAGCTGCTTGTCCATTGATGGATGGTCTCTCAGCTCCGTCCTGCAGGACCCACTGTCTACAGTTAGGGTTCAAAAAAGCTTATTTCTAAGCCTTTCTCTTCAGCTGACTCTGGCTCCTCCTCTCAGTCACTGGATTCAGTTTTATAGGGATTCAGGTATCTTTTAGGTCTGGCTAATATAAAAATGTTGTTTTATGCTATTCTAGTTTAATGAAAGGCTGGCTCTGGAGTTGGGGTATGGCTCCCATTCCTCTAGACCCAAGTGTGCTTATTTGAAAGTCTCCTCTAAAATCTCTGTCCTGTGTCAGGTGGGTCACCTGACTGTAACAGAGGAAGGAGAGAAAGAACAAAAGAACAGATTCTTCCCCATAGGGAATATTTTCACTCACCTCATACTCGTTTTTATTTTTTTTTTTATTTTTTATTTTTTTAAACTTTATTTATTTATTTATTTGCCTTGGTGTTTGCCTGGAACTGGAACTACAGACAGTTGTTAGCTGCCATGTGGGTGCTGGGAATCGAACCCGGGTCCTCTGGAAGAGCAGATGGTGCTCTTAACCGCTGAGCCATCTCTCCAGCCCCTCATACTCGTTTTTAAAAGAATTTAATTCTCTGAAACTTAAAGTATAAACCTTATCTCTAGATTTGTAAGTCTGTTGTGTAAACTTTCTATACTCCATGATTTATGAGTTTGTTGAATATTGTTAGAGATCTCTAAAATCTGTAATGAAAGTAAACTTAAAAAAATTTACAGCAAGAGGGTTGACGGTTGAAAAAAATCCTAATTTAGTACAGCATACGGTATGTGAAAAGTGGATTCACCCCTTGTTTCAAAAAGAATGAATGTTTTTAAATAACCTCAGCTTTCTGATATATTTTGTATTGGGATGGATTTTTCTGTTGTGATTCTGTCCTGAGAACAACAGGGGAAGAAAATCATAAAATAGGTAAGGGAATATCATAAAAACAAGGTTTACAAAAAGAGTGGGACACAACACTGAAAAGACTATGATATATTAAAATGTAATGACTTTTATTCCTTGATCAAGACAACATAAATGGGTTTTGTTTACTGTGTTCGGTAACTTTTTGCTGTTTTAAAAATATGACTAAATAACAGGTCTTCCCGATGTCAGGTTTGTCTCAGAATAATGTTATGGGTTAAACCAAATGTTTGTCCTTGAATGTTCTCAAAATTCACTGAGTCTGTAAGTGTTAGTGACTTGCTATATGCTAAGCTTCTCCTAGTATTTTTCCAATTCTAATTTTCACTTTAAATAGAAGGCTATGGTTAGATACATTCCTGAGCTAACAGAATGCATCAGAGGACTAGGCCTGAGAAGCACACTTAAAAGGGCCAAGACAGAAAAAGCTGCCAGAAGCAGAACCGTGTAGGAAAGCTTCAGAAAAGAAGCTACCTTTAAAAAACAAAAAACGAGCCCAGCTCACCACCCAGCTTATGGATACTAGACTCTGGTCAGGTTTTGATGCCAACCTGACAGCCGTCCCATGGACCAGCATCCCCTGTAAGATCTTCTGATTTAAACTATGATTTAAAAAAAACAGCAGAGGTTTGATGCCATGAGATCCTGCCAGGACTGTGGACAACCAGGACACCAGAGAGCTGTCTGCTCCCCTTTGCCTTACCAAGGTAAACTTGTCTCTCAAGTACCTCACTCACAGGAAATTCTCTTGGATCTTTTGGGTCTAGTATTCACACACATATAACTGATACACACAACCCAGTGTGGCCATTGGGGAGTAAATGCTGTCCTGTGTGACTGCTGGAAGCCCCTCTGCCTCCATGGAGACTGCAGAGAGGAAGGAGCCGATGGCAATCATCCAGGTAGGGGGTAAGTCTCTGCTATTGCATTGATACAGAGGCCATTTGGTCCGTACTCACTGCTCACATGTATTGTTCTCTGATGTTGAGGGCTAACCTTAGCTTCATCAGTTCAATAGCAGCTGCCTAGTTAATGCATTTCATATGTGAAAATAAGGCTTTGTTTTTTGAGAGCTATTAGGTCTTGTGGTGAGAAAGGCAAACTTACAAAACAGGTTTCAATGTTTTGCTATTCCTCTATTTAAAATAACTTGCTTTGCAATGGCTGCTTTCAGTAATCAGCTACTTACATCTTATGATAAATGATTAAATAGAAAAAGGAGAAATGTTTGAGGATTATATAAGTTGTAAGAGTATGAGAAAATAATTTTAAAATTAAAAAAATAATAAAACTTAAAGATAATATAGATGCTAAGACTTCAAATGTTCAGAGTTTTAACATATAAATCAGTGGAGTTCTGGTAAGCTATTGATCTGGCTCTTGTAAGACACTGATGATTATTTAGTTACAAGTTCAAATTTTAAAATTGCCTTTGGTTGTTTTCTAAGTATAGACTATAAGGTGCTTCTTGTTGTGCTAAAAACATCTTTGTCCAGTCTGTATGTGTGTGTTGTGTATACATATATAGATATATATAAATGTGTTAATGCTTTTAACTCAAAATTATTTTTTGAACCTAAAGCTTTTATTATGATTCAAGGGAGTGAGTCTACTGCCTTTTGTACAATGTGGATTTCTGTACAGATTACAAACAGTAGTAATGCTAATATACTAAAGTCTTTATCTCTTTTTTGTAAACTTTAAGGTCATGTAAGCTTTGGAGAGCTGAGACTTGGATTCACCTGTCACAGGTCAAATGGATTCCAGATAAGCATTCCTGTCCATCAGTAGCCTAAGTTTTCCACTTACTGCCTATTCCTAAGGGAAGTTCTGAATGTAAGATTTTTCTTTATGTTCCTAAACTTTAACTTCTGTTCCTAGTCTATATCTGTTCTGACAGATTTCCATTCAGCTGACAGACACCATCCATGAAATCAGCTGTGGACTACAAACTACTCCAAGTGGCTGCAAGCCCTGGACTTAGTGAACGAGGACGTAAACCAGGACAGCCAATGTGATTTTTCCCCATCCTCTCAGCTGGGCCATCAAACTAGACGATCCTGATGAATGTCCCTCACATCCTGAATCCCCAACCTTTGGCTTTTGACTAACACTCCAGCCTTCCTGGATCCTGACAATGATGTTATAATTTCAGTGGAGAAGCAGTTACATAAGAGAGTATGCTGTCCTTATCCTCAACAAAAGCCTGCAATAGTTAACCCCACTGAAAGAGAACACACATTGTCATCTTGACCACCCCCACTGCTGTCAAGGTAGATAGCATCCACACCTGGACACATCACTCCTAGGTCAAACTTGTCACAGTAGATAATGACCCAGATGCAGAAAAATGGGCTGTCAGTAAGGCCTGAGAAGTCTACTAAAGATAAAACTGATGTGGGTCATAGACTATTAATGTTATTTTGTCTGATTATGTTTCTTCCTGCTCTTTCATAGGATATACATCTAGAGCTCCCTTTAAGAGCAAATGCAAGGTTTCCAGAAATGTTTCACAGCTCCAAGTCACCATTTTATTATTCAGACATCCCTTCCTGCACTTCCTGGTTGAAACTGGTTTGCAAGTGATGATGGGTTGTACCCATGCTTGCCTATTTGGCATGGGCATCAATCCCTGAAATTCTGTATTTTGATATTCCTGTTCCCCTAGACGTACGTTTATGATTTTTCAGTGGGGAGAAAACATGTGTATGTATAAAGGCCCTTCCAGTCTTTATGTTCACGAAAAAATATGTAGTTCTTCTCCTCATACCCCTCATAATAAACGCAGGGTTAGGAATAGAAGAGCCACTCTTGGCACTGCAGGTACAGTAATGACTGACATTAACTTCAAAAACCTAGGATGCCATATAACCCAGGATCTGTCTGTATTAGAAAAAAATCAGTTGCCAAACTGGAAGAACAGGTGGTTTCATTAGCTGAGGTTGGTTTATAACACGGGAGGGCATTTGACCTGCTCTATGCAGAGCAAGAAGGTTACTGTGCGGATTTAAGGGAAAGTTATTGTGTATATGCAGATTACTGGGAATCATTAGAGATAAGTTGGCTGTGCTATGAAAAAACCTCAAAGAAAAGGAGAAGGTCCTAAATGGGGGTAGGGGGGAAGGTTCCTGTTCTCATTTTCAGGCCTTTCTTGGCTAGTAGCTGTGCCATCAGCCATCATAAGGCCCTTGGCACTCCTGCTCCTGATTATGGATGGCCCCTGCATCATCAGTGCTTTATCCAGATATATAAATTCCCACCCAGGAGCTATTAAGCTGATGGTAATTAAGTCCCAATTCGGACACCACAGATTCAAGGATTTGACTCGGGATACAACTCAAGGGGAGAATGTGATGGCCAACATTATGTTGATGGCTAACTTTATGTTTAAAAGTTTAAAAATATTTTTGGTTGTGAGCCTAGGACTTTAGACAAAAAGCAAAGAACATCCAAGCTGCAAACCACAACCCCTAAACAGCTTGGGATTCGAAGGAACTTAAGAGAGACATCCAGGAATTTCCCTAAGGAGAGAAAATAGAGAAGATCTTCCCAGCTAATTGGGAGCATAAGGGGGCAGGACTTCCAGGAATATACACAAAACCAGTTGTTGTCTCCACTGAAGGCACATCTATGAACATGTGAACTCTTAGAAGGTACTTGGTTGTATCAAGTCCAGAGACTTCCTCAGATAATGGCTGGGTCTTAGGTGGAATGAGGAGGAGGGAGGCCATCACAGGCAATGTGGAAGTTACATCTTTCAAAGGCATTTCAGGTCCCTCGATCACAAGTAGCTGCTACACAAATAAGCATTGCCGAAAACCATGGACAAGAGAGACTCTGAACTACCCCTCACCTAGGGGATGAGAGAGCTAGCCAAAGTCCTATTCCTTGGTGGGCTTTAAGTCATTAATACTTCAGCACTAATATTGAGAGACCTCATTTGTACCCTCAGGCCATGTGTGTGAAGCGTCCAGGTAGTTCTTAAATGCTGATGTCCTGAGGGAAAGTACTTTTTTTGCAAGTGGCATCACTTCAGGAGGGTGTAGTGTTAGTTTTTTTGTGCATGGGGAGACACACACACACTCACTGCCAGGTGCCACACGAGAGTTTATTTTAGAGAATTACCGAGAGGCAGGTACCTGGAGAAGAGCAGGAGAGAGACAGACAGAGAGGGAGAGAAGAAAGGGTCAGGGAGAGAGTTGGCTACCACCTGGCGTTTCTTTTTAAGAGAGGGGGTGGGCACCAATCTACATAGCTACACCTAGGGCCATGTCCTCTGTATTTGGCACCATGTCAGCTTTACCAGGTGGCCATTACATGCCAGGAATTCTTATTTCACCCCTCGCCGTGTTGGGTTTACCACATGGCATGCCAGGAACACTTACATGTAGAAGTTCCATAAACACTTGATGCTGGACATGAGGAGGTAGCCCAAAAAGTAGGAGCTGGGTTTGGTGAAATGCAGAACTTTGTTCCTGGATGGCTGCCAGATTTAATGGATACCAAACCTGGCAGATTCAGTATCATCTGGGAAATAAGAGAATCTGGCTATCAATCACGATGCTGCCAACCTAATGCTTTAATAGTTTGGCTCCTAGTGGCGTTGGAACTTGATGAAACCTGCAGGATGTCCTTCAGAGTCAAAGCTTGCAGAGAAGCTGGCATAGCAAAAAGGGACTGATTTCTTTCTGGGCTCTTCAAACTTTTTTTTTAAGTTATACTTTTTATTTTTAGAACACACACACACACACACACACACACACACACACACACACCATCATCATGATCATCATCATCAGAGAACAGACTCTTGCAGCTGTTCGCTCCTTCCCCCATGTCTGATCCAGGAACCACTCAAACTGGTAAGCGAGGCAGCAAGTGCCTCACAGGCTGAGCCTGAGCCATCTCACAGGCCCTCTAGCTGGGTTCTTGTCAGCTTTGTGGCCTTGCACAAGTCTCCTCACGTCTCTGGACCTCCTACTCATCTGTAAAGCCTAGGGGTTGGACTGGATTACTTATGGCCTTGCTGGCTGACATCTGACAGTCCCATCAATCCTCAGCCCAGAACTGTTCTCCTTAGCTTGAATGGGAAATTCATCTCCCTTGCAGATTAAAAACCTATTGATTTTCCCTCTTTGGCAAGAAAGAATGAGACAGCGATTTCTCTCCCTGCAGAGGCAGAATAATAAATAAATAGTCAATTCAGCTCCCATCAGGTGCTTTATGATTCAGGCTTGAATGCTAAACAGCCTGTTTTTAGAGATCTAAAGTTCACACACACACACACACACACACACATTTTTTTCAAAACAGGGTTTCTCTGTGTAACCATTTTGGCTGTTCTGGAACTCGCTTATGGAGACTAGGTCAGCCTCAAACTCAGCAATGAGCCTACCTCTGCATCCCAAGAGTTGGTATTTAAGGTTTACATCACCCTGCCTACCTAGCCTTGGTTCTTCCAATCAGAGGCCAGACCCCGGGATGGGAAATGAGCACCAGTGCTGGAGGCTCAGTTTGAGAGCTCTCGGCCAGATATGGTTATTGGGGCACAGGCAGTCGTAGTGCTCCCAGGACCTACGTGGCTAGGTAATGCTGTCGCCTTAGGCCTTTCTGGCTGGGGCTTGCATTAATCTCAATTAAGGAGGAAGGCTGGTTTCTCCAGCGGAGAACGACCTCAGCCACAAGGACAGTGTACACCCTTCGGAAGTCGATGCAAAATAGGTGGTTTCGTGGAGCGTCGGGCCGTTGGCCAATGGGGACCGCAGGGAGGCGGGGCTTCTGGGTGGGCGGAGTTAGAGCTCGCGAATCAGTGAGCGCCGAATGACCTGCCCAAGCTGCGAGCCCCGCTAGGCTGGAGTGCAATGTGGGCTATGGCTAGACTCTATGGCGGGCTACCCAGGAAGAGGCCCGGGAGGGAGGATCCTCGCGTCCTGTCTGCCTGGCTGCAGCGCATTCGGACCTGTCCTGGTAGAGATGAGACTCCTTATGCTGGACGAGGACCAGTCACCGCCCACCTGGACGGCAATGCAGGCGCACCTGCTACATCAGGACCTCCCCTACTACCCTCCCTCCCCCCCTCTCCTCCCCCCCCTCCCGCTCAGGCTGGGAGCCGCGGGGTCTTGCCCACCACCCACTGCTGCAGACTCCCACGGCCTTGTCGCAGGTCTCCTGTGACGTGACTCCCTCACCCTCTGACAACACCCCTGCGTCATCCAGTGGGGACCCAGGAGCTCAAAGTGAAGTGCTACCAGTTCCTCTTGCTTTCTTCTGTTATTTTTGACTTTCTTGACTCCCAAGACCATTCCTAGACTTTACAACCCTGCTGCTGCCTGTCCTGACCCAGCCCACCAACAGCATCGACCTTCTGGTACCTGTAGACTTTACACTGTAGGGAATGAGGCTGACAGTACAAATTTAACCCTGACTGTCGTGCAGAGGTTAAAGTCCCTTCTCTCCTAAGATGAATACAGTTATTCTCACCTAGGACCTGCCTCCAGAGGGCCTGCCATGGAAGGAGGTGGGCTGGGTCCCATCCATGCCTTTCTTTAGTGGCCATGTAGGTCAACTACAATTTTCATCAAACAAAAGTGCATCTATTTGAAAACACTTCTATTTTGCTGTCTTGAGAAGTTGAACGTGAAGGGACGTGATGCCATCAAACGCATCTCTTTCAGGTTAGGCTTGTGAACCTTTCAGCAAACAGAACCTTTTCTATTTCCATCCCTGAAAATTAGTCTTTTCTCATAAACATTTGAGTTCTCAAAAATTTATGATTTCTGGCTTCACCCTGGAGTTCTGGTTACAAAGTCCTTGATTGTACAGTCTGAAGTGTGGAGCAGGCTCATAAGGAGCGGATGTGTTACACACACAGTGTGGATCCTGCATTCACTGAGTCCTACCCCACATACATACCTTATACCTGTACAAACCCCTCCCCACTTGAAACACCCCATTCTTCACTCACATCTGTCTATCCTGAAGTCCATTCCTTCAGTACTTGGGCCTAAGAAAACACAAGAATGAAGAAAACCTTTCAGATGGGAGGGTTAGTCTAGTTCTGGGAGAGAGGCCTACGTGTCTCAATATCTGCCTATTCAAAAGATCCAGCCTGGCTCTGGACTTCATAATATCCTTGCTTGGAACATCCTAGAAAAGTCTGAGGAAAATGAGGGTCATATGTAGCAAATGCGTGTGTTCTTTTGCTGCTGTGACAAAATACCCAAGAAAATAAATCTTGCAAGAGAAAAGATCTGTCTGGGTTCACTGTCCAGGCCGTGGCACCCTAGCTTTGTTGCTTTGGGCCTGTGGTGAGGCAGAACATTATGACAGGGATCGTGCAGAGGATGGAAGCTGCTCCTGACTTCTGGGCGGTGGTCAGAAGGGTAAGGAGGAAGCTAGTGTTCCAATGTCCTTTTTTTTTAAAAAAAAAAAAAACAAACAAACTTTTTTATTTGTTTATTTAATTATTTGCCTTGGTGTTTTCCTGGAACTGGAAATACAGACAGTTGTGAGCTGCCATGTGGGTGTTGGGAATCGAACCCGGGTCGTCTGGAAGAGCAGACGGTGCTCCTAACCACTGAGCCATCTCTCCAGCCCCTCCAATGTCCTTTTTAAGGGCCCATCTCCAGTGACTAAATTTCCTTTTAGTAAGCCTGTATTACTTCATCATCTTAACCAAATACCAGCAGAGCAACTTATGGTAGAAAAAAAATTTTCTTTAGCCCACAGTTTCAGAGGGCTCAGTCCAGCAGAACAGAGCAGTTTAGTCTTGGAAGCAAGAGAAAGGCAGATGGCAGAGTCTGGCAGGGTGGGTCTTCCAATCCATTATCTCTGAAGATACACATCTCAAGATGTGTCTCACCAGTCTCCTGTGTTATTTATAATCCAGTCACATTACCAACAAATATAAAGTATCCCAAGGCCCCACTCCCGAAAGGTTCCAGCATCCCCCAATGGTGCCATCATCTGCCTTACACACGGAAGCATTTGAAATTCAAACTGTAGCAGCCAGCTGGGATGAAGGTGAGGTAGCAACCTCAGAAGTGTTAGTAAAGGTCAGCATCTGCAAAAGCTGGATGCTGTTTGGGATTTGTCCCAGATCCCATAATAACCTAACACAAGGCACCAACATAATTTGGAGAGCTGTGTTTTTCTCTGTTAAATTAGTACTGGCCATGTCTGGCCAAGAAAAAGTGGAGGAAACAAGCCAGGAACAACCTGCCAGAAGACTGCAACTACGGCTGAGTCTGAAACAGGCAGATGTGAAATTGTAATTAGTGTGAAAATAAAGATCTTTTCAGAAAGCAAAATGGCCCCAGAGCATGTCCCTATTGTCTGCCCTATCTCCTGGCTCCCACCCAGACATCCCTGAGACAGCCCTTTGGCTCAGAGTCCTGTGAATACCCAGCCAGTCCGAAGGAGAACAGTCACCTTCTTCACCTGCTGGCAGGGCACACTGCCTGAGGGACGAGAACCCTTGGAGGCTGGAGCCCGGCTCATCAGGGTGGAGGATGTACAGCCCTCCTCCCCCAGTGCTATCTACAAACACATGGGTAAAGTTCACTGTAGTCTGTTCATTGCAATGACTGCATTTCCTAATAGAAGCCGCTTAAGGGAGGAAAGATTTATTTGGGTTTGTGATTCCAAGAGTTTCAGTGCATTCAGTAGGGAAGGCCTGGCAGGGGCACTTCCCCTGTAGTGTTGGGAACATACTGCAGAGGCTGTTAGTGTACCAGCCAGCCACAAAGTGGAGTGTGACTGCAGCAGTATGATCTGAAAGGTCTGCCCCCACACCTTCCCTCCTAAAAGTTTTAGAACCTGAACAGCTGGGGCCAGCTGTTCAAAGTGATAACCGATGGGGGGAGGCATTTCAGATTCAAGCCTTGACACAGAAGCCCAAAGGCATGATCTTCAGCTAAATGCATGGTAATTCATGGTGTTCCTGAGAGCTACCCCCTTCACATTTTCTGTGGCCAGGTTTTGACTACCTCAAAAGTAGGTGCACCCTGTAAAGCCTAGAATTCTGAACAAAGTTAGAGACTCAGGCTTATTTATCATTTTTGGTTATAAAGAAGACAGGATGCCATAGTATGATTTTCTGGCCAATGACTCAGACGTTTATATTAATTGCATGCTGTTTGAACTGGCTTATTGCTAGCTGGCTCTCTCATCTTAACACATTTCCATTAATCTGTCTTGCCATGTGGCTCATGGCTTACCTGAATTCCTTTACATATTGCTTCTTGGGCAGCTGGACTGCATCTCTTCTGACTCTGCCCTCCTTCCCCGTATCTATGCTTGAATTTCTTGCCTGCTTCTAAGATGTGTTGCCATAGGCCAAAACAGTCCCTTTATTAACCAACGATATTCACAGCATACAGAAAGACACCCCATGTCAGGATGCCTTTTCTTTCTCATCTTTTTAGGAGAGTGGGAGCAGAGTCTTAACAATGCTGCAGGCTTCGGTGATTGTCAAGTCTGAGCACTTCCCAGGAGGCAGTTCCATTTCCTTCCACAGCTGCTGCTGCTTCTAGCCAGTCCTACAGAGTTCATGGAAGATGTACTGGAGGCAGGGAGGCTAAAGAACTCTCCAAAGGCCACATGGCTCATTGGTGATTGAAACTGAAGGGGTCTGATCCCACAGTTCACAGGCGCCTAGCTTCCTGGGAAGAGTCTTTGTAGGCAGAGGTAAGAAAGGCCAGAGTTGGGAAGAGGATGATAAGGACTAGGACAAAAATAGTGTGAAGAATAGTCAGGCATGGGGAACCATGGGAAGTGAAGACCTGCTGATGGTCACTGATCTGTAATGTCTGCTCTGGATAGCTGAGGGACCAGAAGAGCTATGGCTGGGGCATTCTTCTCCTTCCCTGTTGGTACTGTGCCATGGGATCTGGATGTTGATGTTCATTCTCTTCTCTTCAGCCAGACTTTGGCTACATCTGGCTTCCTGCACCAAAGCCCCAGGAAGGCTGCAGAGCTGACCTTTCTCTTGGCCTATGCATGAGTCCCCTGGATTCTATGGCAGCCCAGCACCTAGCTCTTAGGTGCTGACCAGCATGGGCCAGGGTGGCATGAGTGGCCTGCACCAGGTCATAGGGTACAGATGTAGATAAGGGTAGGTCTGGTCAGTAGTCTCCAATGATAGAATGCCCATGGTGTGTGTCTATGAGGTTCACTTCCATACCCCTTGAGGGTAAATGTGATTTCCTGGACAGATGTGATACAAATCACTCGCCTAAGGTCACCATGCTGGAAAGCATCAGAGTTGGACTTGATTTTCTGGACAGGGAAGGGGGCTGTGGGAGGGAGAAGATAAGAGCCTGGGGGTGGGGAGGTGGGAATGTGGGGGAAAGTGAAGGCCTGTGTTTGGACATGAATGTAAAGGGACAGATATGGGGAAAGAAATGGGATAAACAGCCCTGCCTCCAGCAGGTCAGCAGTTGGCACCACCACCACTCTTAAACTTTTCAACCACAGAAGGTCGGGCCAGCCACCACCCAACCTTCTAAGGAATTCCACAGCCTCCTGACAGTCCCCGACAGTTTGTGTGCCGACAGTTTGTGTGCCACCAAGCAGCGGAGTCCAATGAGAAGGCTGACTTTGGTGTGCTCTACCAGCCCCTCTACGGGCGCTGCCTGTATTGACCCACCCAACACTGACGGTACCTACATCCACTACCCTCTTCATCGTCCAGCCTGCTTTTGGGATGGACTGTTGCTTTTCCTATCCTCTCTGCCTAGAGTGCCAACTCTTCTCCTGATAGCCAACCTGCTGTGATCTTGCTTGCTCTGCCGTGTTTTCACTCAAGGGCAGCTTCCAGAAAGTGACTCCCTGACTACACCATCCTTGTCTCTTCATTCTTTCTTCTCTGCTTTTGTTCTCTTGCTGACACTCTCCCTTACTTACTTTATACTCTAACACTCACCTGTCTCCTCAGCTAGAACAAAACTCCACAGAGGCAGAGACTGTAGTCTGTGTTGTTTATTGGTTGTCCTGTCTACTGTGCCCGGCATATATTACATACTTTAAAGATAATTGTTGCATAAATGAATGTATGGATGAAGGCCACAGTATATCACATGTTGTAAAAAGATTCCAGAATTTTCTCACAGTGCAGGAGAGATGACAGTAAGAGGTCTGTGGGACAAGAAGTTAAGGGGGCCATGTGCAGGAGTGAGAACACTACATCCTCTGAGGACTCCTAAGGTACCCAGCCTCGGGTACAGTAGCAAGGGCCTCAGGATATGTGACAGAATGCCCATCACCATGACTGGTGGGAAATGGCCTTGTCTCAAGTGACCAGAGACAAAGAGAAAGCAGAGGTTTTAGGGCAGAGGTACACCTTCTTCTGTCAGGGCTATTCTGACCCTGGACATCCCTGACAGTATCATCTGAGAGGTCTCATGAGAGACCCAGGGGGTCATTAGTATGCTGGTTCCACTCAGAAGGTGTGCAAAGCCAGGCAACCATGGAATGCAGTGGGAAGACTCCTTACTGGACCAGCTGTGGCCATATAAAGGATGGGGTAAAATTCTTGGATGCTAGCCCAGTCTCCCCAAATCTCCCAATGCTTCCAGCAGTACAGGCTTCTCATGTCCAGGTGATGGGCTTAAGGCTGCCTCCACCTCCCTTGATTGTGTGAAGGGAAGAGGAATGTGTCAGGGCGACTAAATGGGGACTTGTCATGCAGTTCCTCAGTAAGCAGAGGCCTATCAGGTCTCATTTTCTTTTCTGTCAATCATATTCAGAAACCGGATGTAAGAGATAGACACAGAAAGCAAGAAGGAAACATGGCGTGGGGAAGCCTGGACCAGGACCAACTCGGACTGGTTATGTAGGCAATACAGGGTGTACTGGTTAGCTTGTCAGCTTTACACAAGCTGGAGTCACCTGGGAAGAGGGAGCCTCAGCTGAGAAATTGCCTCCATTAGACTGGCCTGTGGCTGTGTCTGCAAGGCATTCTCTTGATTGTTGATTACATGGAAGGGCTTAGACCGCTGTGAGCAGTGCCACTTTTAGGTCTGTGGTCCTGGGTTCTAGAAGAAAGCAAGATGAGCAAGCCATGGAAAGCAAGCCAGTGAGCAATCTTCCTGGATGGTGTCTGATTCGGTTCCTGCCTGCAGATTCCTGCTTGAATTCCTGCCTTGGCTCTCCTCCAGGGTGACTGTAACCTGTAAGCTGGAGAACCTCCCTAACCTCCCCGGGGAACTTGCTTTTGGTCGTGATGTTTACTACAGCAACCGGAAGCAAACTGAGACACGGGGTTATGGCACCTCTTACCACTGCTCTCTCCTTACAGACAAATACAGGCTTTAACTGCGGGAACCACTGAGGCCTTTTGGCCTCACCATCCTGTGATTTGTGGACTACTCAGGCTGAGGTGATTTTTCACAGAGCTCTGTCAAGCAGAGGGAATCTGAGGCAAGGGCTCATCCCACCTCAAGAGGCAGTTCTCAGGACATGCCCTGCATTTATGTTTTAACCACCATTGCCCTCTGAGCTGCTCTGCTGGCTGCCATCCTCATCCTCACCTACATCCGACTGAGGTGCAGCGACACCCCTCACCATGGTAACAATCCATACCTGAATGGGGCTGTGCTCTGGTCCCCAGATGCTGAAAGCAAAGTTTCCCAGACCTGTCTGTCAGTGTCTGTGTTAGCATCTCTGGGGAACTCAGGAGTCAGTCAGCATACAGCCAGTCAGGGATATTAGGTGACCCATGGCTTGGGATACTTTGATTCGAGGACTTTTCTCACTGCTAGGAAGGTTCATGGAGGAGAGGAAGTTCACTCTCTTGAAGGTCTTAGCAGTGGTGGAATCTGCCCCTGTGGAGGGAGCCTCTGGGATTGAAATTGACCTCCCATGGGCACACTCTGCCTGCTTTGAGAACTTGATTCTTGGGCAGTTTCTGAGAGCTTTGAGGACTGGTTATTAGCTGGCCTGAGCTAAGGCATGGGTGTGTGTCGGGGTGGGGGTGAGGGTGGGGTGGGATATTTACTGTCTCTCAGTTCTAGAGGTTAAAGGGCAAAGTCAGGGTGCCTACTGAGTTGATTTCCTCCCAGGCCTCCCTGGGTTGTCATATGGTACATGGCCCTACCCTCCGGGTTGGTCTGTGTTCTGATCTTTTATAAACATACAGGTTACAATGGAGTAGATCCCCCTAATGATCTCATTTTAATGTAATCACCTCTTTGAAAGCCCTGTCTACAAGATATAGCTGTATTCTAAAGTCCTGGGGGTTAATATTTCAAAATATGGATGTCACGGGGAAAGGGGGCCATGACACATGATTCATCCCAGAGTACGTGGACACAGGAAGGGAGCAGCCGAAGAGGGAGGCAATGCCACATCATTTTCATTTGTTCCAAGGTTCTCTCCACTGGGCCACCTTTGAGGTTGCACAGCTAGCGTGCCTCAGTGGCTCAGTTTGCTAAAGCTCTGTCCTGGTTCTTACTCAGTCTTCACCTTCTGAGACAGGGCAGGGACTTATTGTTGTCTTCTGGGGAGCCAGAAGTTCATAGCTGGCAAATGACATTCCTGGGACCTAATGAAGGTCACTTAGATTTCCTGGTCATTTATAATAGTAATGCTGGGCCCCTGCTATGCATACCATCTTTCCCTTGTCTTCCTGGGTCTTGGGGTGCAAAACTAGAAAAATCTATCAAGGGAATAATGCACAAACGATCACTCATTTTTTCCCCCCTTTGAGCACATCTCGAGAACATTATACTCTAACCACTGGGAGAATAGTCCCATTTAGTGCATTTGGCTCAGTGTCTTCCCTGTTTCTCTTTATGTAAAAAGCAGAATCCCTCTTTCACTTTGGTACAAATAGTGAGGAAGTTAGGAGTCCAGGAAACCAGGTGAGCTCATGTCAGGCTGTGACTTAGAAGCCACATGTGGCTGAGCTAGGTGCTAGTGACAGATCAAGATTCAGTTGCTTTGTAAACACCTGGCAAGCACTGTCCTAAGTGATGGACAGGGATATTGTCCCTGCTGCCACTTAGTGGAACTGCAGGAGGAGGCAGGAACTGGATAAAGACAGAACAGACTGTTAGCAAAATGATAGAGATGTGGACCCTGGGAAAGGGGGAGGGGCAAAGGGCAGGTGTGTGTGTGTGTGAGTTCAGTAAGGAAGTAGCTGCCACTGGTCATCTGTTGTTTTGAGATTCACTTTCTATTTTTGATTATGTGTATTGTGGGTGTGGAAATGTGCATGTGAGTGCAGATACCCCAAGGGGACCAGAAAAGGGTACAGGATTACCTGGATCTGGAGTTATAGGCAGTTGTGAGCTACCTGATAGGTGCTGGGAACTGAACCTAGGTCTTCTGCAAGAACAACAAGTCTCTTAACTGTTGCAATATCTCTTCAGCCAAACTAGCAATCATTTTGTATGCCTAAGCCTGTGCTGGCTTTTGAGATGCGCTGTACCCATCTGGCTTGCATTGTTTGTATTCCCTGGAACATGCACCCTAGCAGGTGGAAGCTCTGTGAGGCTCATGGAGGGATTCTTCACACTGGGGATCATTGGCCACCAGTGTGCAGCAAGTGGCTAGTGACCCTGTGGAGGAAGAATATGGAGGAGGCTGAACTTTGGTTACCCATAAGACAAGTTTGATGCCTAGAGGCTCTTCTGACAAGTTTCTGAGTCACCGGGAGTGTGGGAAGGAGGATCAGAGCCAGAAGTCTGGGCAGACAGGGATGATAGACAGAGGACAGCGCCAGGCTGCTGGCAGTGGAACAACAGAGCCGGCCTTTGTCACTAAGCTATTGTACTCTGTTGGGAACATCCAAAAAGGAGCATCTGTGGACTGCTTATGCCAGCAGGACAGTGTTTTCTGGTAGACATGGGTGCCACTGGTTACTAGGGACAATGCCACCCCTGTGACTGAACCCTGAGGTCACCTTCAATACTGTCCCTCGATGAGATGGTTGCTTTCCTATCCTGAGATAGGCAGCAGCCTAGGAAGATGAAAGAAAATTCCAAGCTGCCCACGGGCCATGGCCTTCTGTCAGTTTATAAACTGGTGAAGCCAGGACTGTTTGTTTGCTTAAAAAAAAAAAAATCCGTTTGCTAATCAGGAAGATAACAGGCTTCTGATCAAACTTTGAGAGATGGCTTTGGGCCCTTAAGATTAGTGCTCACTCCCAATGTAATGCCTTCAGTTCACAGGAGCTAGAATTCTAGTGCCCGGCAGTCTCAGATGAGCAAAAGCAGGAGTGAAGTGATTTTCCTCTGGGCCGCCAGTCAGGCTCCAGATTCGTGATTTAGTGAGGAGACAAGCCCAGGTTCCCTCTGCCTCATCCCTCCATTTCCCAAGGTATCTGCTTGGCCCTCAAGGCTGGAGTCCATCAATTCTGGCACTTTCCAGGGAGCCAGACTCATGGAAGCAAGGAGGTGTCTTATACCGACCTGGCCAGGTCCCAGGGGCTCCCTGGGGTGGGTTCAGCACCTTGGGAAGGGCCTTTGGTATCCAGTGGGCTTCACAAGGGCAGTGGAGGCCAGGCTGGGACAGCTGCCAGCCCATAGCTTTGTTTTCTTGTGACACTTCTCTTTGCTGAGACGCCAGCTGACAAGGGGGAGGGGAGGGGAGACAGGCTTTGAAAGGGGACAGGCTGCAGCCACCCCCAAAGAGTGGGAGCAGTGTGGGGCTTGGCAAAGCTGTCCTGTCGCCCTCCCCCCAACCTCCTGCATCCGCCCTTCAGATCTCCCAGCCAGGGAAGCAGATGTCTTGCTGGAGATGCTCCCCCTGCCCACACTGGCCTCCCTCTCCTTTCTGAAGCCTAGCTGAGAGGCCTGCCAGCTGTTTGGCTCCCTTGGGTGCTGGCCCTGGCTGGGCTTCATGTGTGCCAGGTCCCAGGTGGAATGTTGGCCCTGCAGTTTGTAGCAAAGAGTTGGAAGGGCAGGGGTACAGAAGACATCAATAGTGAAAGACTACTAGGCATTTCTAAGTCTTCTGTGTTTGTATTTGGAGGACTTTGGAAGGTCTCCTGATAGAAACAGTTACAAAATGGACTAGATTCCAGGTGGATAAGGAAATAAAGTTTTGAGCTAAACCTAAAATTCCACATAATTCAGTTATCACAAGAGAAAAGACAACCCTGACTGAAGCCTAATCCCGGGCCCCAGAGACTTTCCAGGGAAGTAGAGCACATTAGTGCCAGGAGACATTTCTTAGGCTTTCTGGCAAAGCCTTACTCTCTAGAGAACCCCAACTTCTGCTGAGAGCCCCAAGAGAGGCAATTGGCTTTGCCAAGTTAGTGGCCAGGGCTTCCCTAGGCTTGGACTCAGCCTAAGCTGCCCACAGCCCACAAGCCTTTCTTGGAGGCCATTCAGACACCTTTGTGATGGCAGAGCAGCTGCAGGCTGTGAGGTCACCATGGTGACGGGTGATAGCCTGCACTCTCCACCTGCTTCCTGTTGTGGTCCTGGCAGGCTCTTTTGGATGGAGAAGGGCTGCAGGTCAGAGTCTGCCTACCAGCTGCCCGGGGAGCTGCAGTGAACACCATAGTGCCCTCTGGCAGCACCAACTCCAATCATGCTCTGAACAGAGGCAAATGAGTAGAAAAACAGATGGAGGGGTTACACATGTAAGCTATTGTTCTTAGAAATAAAATCAAACTTATTACCCAGGAGCCAATAAAATTCATGTTGTTAGCAAGAACAGGGCCATTGAGTTGGCCCAGTGGGTAAAGGCGCTTGCTGCTAAGCCCAAGGATTTGAGTTCAAGCCAAACCTATGCTAACCACTCTCTGTCCTGATTGCTAATGCCAACAAGTCATTCTGCCTGTTACATTCTTAGTAAAGTGCAGTGACATATTGTTCTTTATTTTGTATGTAATTTATTCTCTTTGTTTGTCTCTATTTTGTATGTAATTCACCCCCCCCTTTTTAAAATCAGATCTTGGCATCTAAAAACTAAGGTTTTAGTCTCAGCACTGACAGTTTTGACTGTGACTGATATAGTCCCTGTGTTGCATCGGATCATCAAGTTAGAATATATCTACGTGGATGTGTGTGTCTGCTGGGAACTGAACAGTGGCCCTTGATCATTATAAGTAGGGGTTTTACCACAGAGCTACCTGCCAACTCTAAAATCTTACTTGAACCACTTACCGCTTATTTTGTTCCTTTTACTGATCAAAATCAGCCACTTTCCCCACAGATTAAGGTGTATTCTTATACTGGGGAACTTCAGAAAACAATATGCATGTGCATGCATTTAATTTCTTTAGCAGGTTATTTTCTGAATTGATTTGGGAAGTGATTATTTGAATTTTGGAAGGTCTTTAATTCATGTGTGCCACTCAGCATTTAATCCATAGTTATGGTTCATGCATGTGCTATATTATATTGCAGGGCTGGGGTCAGAGGCAGGAGAATGAAGTGGCTGGTGTCCTAGAGCAGTGACCCAGTCCATAGGGCACAATAGGAGACAGTCATATTTATAACATGGACACCTGAGAAAATGGGAGAGAGGTTTTTGCAGTGGTAGGTGAAAATTTGTAAGACAATGCTTAACAGTTATTCGTGTGTGTGTGTGTGTGTGTGTGTGTGTGTGTGTGTGTGTGTGTGCGCGCGTGTACATACCTGCCTATAGATATTACATGTAACATGTATATATGTTAATAGTTAACAAATATGTTTATTATGTATTTATATTTAAGGAATCGCATGGCACTTTAAGAAATTCAGGGGTGATTTTCAATGAGTAGAATTTTAAATTCAAGTTAAGGTATTTCATATCTATTATTGTAGAATAAAGAAGTCATGGCTTCCAGAGCAATCATACGCTATTGGAGAGTGTTGCACTAGCCACATTGCCCTCTCCCAAAAGAGGAGCAGCACCCATAACCATGTCAGAAATATCTAATGTGTGGGGATGAGGGTGTCAGTGCAAGCAACATGTCTTCTGAGAATACACCCCATGTGACCCTCAAGGGCTGTAGCTACATGGAGCACAGAACCCTTGGAAGCACATGGGCTCTTGCCTGTGACAGCAGCTGCAGACTCTGTGGCTGGCTGCTGAAATCCCCATGGTCACATGGTGAAGGCAGAGCAACAGGTGTGAATAGTGCTCACTGTGAATGCTGCCCACAAGCCTGCAGGCCACGCCAGTAGACCCATTGTTCCTGGATGTCTCCCAAGAATTCTCAGGCCACTCTGCTCCAGCAGAGTCAGGCCCTGCTCAGTGCTGTGTCGATCCTGGGTCATCTCACACGTATGCCTGAAGCTAGTGGTAGCTTTCCAGCTTGTTCATTGTTTGGAACATTTTATATACTTTTAAAATTTGTGTGTGTGTGTGTGTGTGTGTGTGTGTGTGTGTGTGTGTACATATATGTGTGGAGGTCATAGTGCCACCTTGGGAATCATCCTCAGGAACACTATCCAACTCCTTTGAGATTGCCTTGTAGCTGTTTGTGGACTAGATTGCCTGGTCAGTGAGTCCCAGGGATCCTCCCCCTTCTCCACTTTCTCAACACTGGGTTCTGGGCATCAGACCTATTGGCCTAGCAAATACTTTACTGACTAAGCTATTGCTTCAGTCTCCACCATTTGGAGTTTTCTTTCCAAAATGTTTAATGTTGAGACACTGTTGTAGAAAGTTTCCCGGCCCATTTGAGCCGGAGGTTTCGGACCTGGTCCACGGCAGTTTTTGTCCCCCAAAGAAATGAATCAGACACTTGTATACTTTATATTGTTTGGCCCATGTCTTAAGCACATTACTAGCTAACTCTTTCATCTTAATTCAACCCATTTCCATTAATCTGTCTGCCATGTATCCCAGCCCACAGCTCACCTGTATCTCTTACATGATTCTTCTCCAGGGGTTGGATGGAGACTGACTAACTCCATCCTCCTTTTACCTGTCTGTCCTCTGATTCTCCACCCATTTCTACGGTGCTCTACATAGGCCAAAACAGTCCTTTATTTACAACATACAGAGAACATTCCACCACAAGACACAGTGTTCTAGACACCCCTCGCAAGTAAGCTAGTGTCTGAGCCAGATAGATGGGGGACTCTGTAAACTGTGATCTTGCTTATAAACAAAAAGTTTTTGAAAAGTAACTGCATACATGTGGGGCTGAAGAACTTTACACAGGTAAGTAAATCATAGGTCCTGAGAGTGTGAAACAGTGGGAACTGGTGGATTAGCACCAACCTGAGAGCATTAGTCCATTCTAAATTCATCATGACTCAAGAGCTTAGCAATAGGCAGTAAATGACTCGTAAGAGGTGCAAGAGTGGGTAGCTACTTCCACATCTCTCCTCAAGTCTTGGCTATTCTGGTCATACTCTATAATAGCACTCTGTGTTGGCTGCTGGTTCAGTACAACCACATTTGTTAGCACAACATATGGCTTAAGGTATTGCTACATCCCAGAGACTCCACATCAACTCTGCAGAATGTCATCTCCCCACAGGTACTGCTACAGCTTCATGAGGCTACCCCACTGCAGTACCAAACCATCTTCTTTTGGATGTCCTTGTATGTAGAAGACACATAAATTTCACTTTCTATATCTTATGATGAATGGTCCAGGTGATAGTGATGTTGTGGAAAAGAGAGCTAGGAGCTGAGAAAGCAAAACCATATAGACAGACTATAATTCCATCCAAAATAAGACAAATCTTTGCCCCATCAGCCCGCCACCAGGTGGCCCTCTGATCAGAACAGGATTCATGCCTCCTAGGAGCGCAGCACTGCCCTCTGCTGTTAGCCGTGTATGGTTGGCCCAGCAGCATCTCAAAGGCTGGAAGGACAAGCTGCTGCTTCTTACAGCTTTGTGGTTAAGGCTGGGCACACCCTCAGGTAGGTGTTCACATGGGCTCTATATATCCTCATGGTCTGCCCCTGTTCAATGAAGCCTATGTGCGGGACCACTCACCCAGTCCCCCTGTTGCCAGTCTTCTGGTTTTGTTGAAGTTCTTAGTTTGTGTGTATGAATCAATGCACATCCGCACCTCAGACCGTTCTATTGCCCATCATACCGACCCCCTACTTCCAGTGAGTGCTGTGTAATCTAGACTTGCTGTTTTGTTTTTACTTCCTTAAGCAGTCAGAGGAAATCATTTGTGGAGTCAGGCACATGTGCTTCGGGAGAGGCAGCTAGGCAGCAGGCACAGAGCTCACAGGCACAGAATGAATGCTGGTATTTTCAGGGTTCACCAGAGACTAGGATAAACATATATGGCTTCAAAGGTTTGGCTCTTGTGACTGTGAAGGAAGCAAACTCTGACGAGGAAGACTGGCCAGCTGGGACTCAAGAAAGAACTGCAATTCAAACCCAAAAGCAATTTGCTGGTGAATTCTTTTTTGTTTGGTGGTCAGCCATTTGTTCTTCCCAAGCTTTCATGAAATCATATAAGACTCAGCCATCTGAGGAAGGGCAAGCTGCTTCTCTCAACTGACCAGTTTAAAATGTGATTCTCTTCTGATTCCCCAGAACCTACCTCTAAGAGTAAGATTTGACCAGCTGTCTAGATGCTGTTGCCCACACAATTGACACATTAAAATTAAGCAGCACCCTATTTTTGGAGTTTTCTTATGTTTTAATTTTGTAAATGAGGTAACAGACAGCTCATCATGGGTGGGTCTGCTCACATACTCTTTTGTTGACCTCAAACAGGGAATCCAGTGGTTGTCAGAGCCTAGGGGCAAGCCATAAGATGCTTTCCTATAGGAGAATAACTGTCAGCATTGGAGGCTTTACTGCAGATTCTAGGGATCTCCATGCAATTCCCTGGGAGTTCTCTGCAGACAGCATTTCATACAGGCTACATAGAAATGTCTCTTTTACTCCCTCACTACAGCCAGAGGATTTCTAGAGGTGGTGTTTCCAATGGAACTGGCAGGTTCACTGAGTCAGAGCAGCATATACCAAGGTGTGGCAAACGTCGTCTCTAATAGCCACAGTCTACCAAAAACTGTCTCTCTGTAATTGGAAGTGCAAGATGTCACAGGTTTCTTTCTTTTTTTCTTTTTTTACTGACTTTTTGACATTTTTTGACTCATGAATTCTTAGAAACCTCACAATGTAGAGTGACCCCACACTTTCACAAAATTTATCTCCCACACCTGAAAAATGCAACTGTATTTCTAAGACTTGTATTACTAAGACTTGCATCCTGCTCACCAGTATCAGCTAGCACAACATACATGGTGAAATACTTTTATATGTTTGGACTATGTCAAGATGTTCAAGTCTTTGAAGACTATGTATGGCATAGGACAAGAGTGGATATAGCCCTGTGGGAAGCCTCAGATGGGTGCGACTGTTGTTCCTATTATTGGAATGCAATTGTGGTAGTTTGAAAGAAAATAGCCCCCAAAGGGAGTGGCATTATTAGGAGGTGTGTTCTTGTTGGAGGAAGTGTGTCACTGTGGGGTTAGGGTTAGGGTTAGGGTGGGATTTGAGGTCTCATATATCTCAAGCCACACCCAATGTCTCAGATCATTTCCCATTGCCTATGTGATCAAGATATACCTCCTTCTCCACTCTCAGCTCCTTCTCCAGCACCATGCATGCTTCCATGCTTCTATGTCCTATCACAATGATAAGAAGTAGACCTCTGAACTGCAAACCAGCCAATTAAATGTTTTTCTTTCTAAAACTTGCCATAGTCATGGTGTCTCTTCACAGAAATAGAAACCACAACAAAGGCAGCAGATAGCTTTACTGGAAAACTGAGTTTCATAGCATGAGATCTACATACCAGTTACTGGATGATTTTTGGTTTGCCTTACAGAAAGGTTCCAGCATCATGCCAAAGAATTCTGTATGCTCTACAGAATGCTATGTTCTATAGAACATATCTACAGAACCATATGCTCTATGGTTCATCAGGCTTCTGCACTAGCCAAACACATGATAACAATCCCACATATTCATCTTTGAAATGTCTGCTGGTTTAAAAAATTTGCAATTCCTCCATGGTTCTGTCTTGGCAGTGGGCAGGGAGAGTTTTGGTCTGAGTGCCTGTTGCTCCTCACCTGAAGCAAGGCAGGGGATTTGGGTTTGGGGATCTGAAGAGTAAGTAAGTTTTCCATCTCCACTGTGATCTTGCCCAGCAGACTTGGAATTTTTCTTCCTGTATATCTCAGTAAGAGTCTCAGTAGTCTCTGTATCTGTTTCAGTCCTGGGGAACTCATTTTAGCTTGCTGGTACCATCCATCCCTACAAGCTAAACAGCACTGTTACTTCCAAGTCTTACAGTTCATTGGGAAATTATGTTCCACTGGACTCTATTCTTCTGAGATTCCATTAAGAACAGGGGTCCAATCTTCTGTAGCTTTCCCAGGGTCGTTTCCTGTATATAGCCAGTGGCAGGGAAAAGCTTTTCCAGGGCATGAGTGAATGCCATACTGATGATAGTCTTTAAAAGGAGTATTGTTGGGCCTTTAGGGGACTATGATTGGGGACTGGCTAAACTTGTTTTATAGAGCAAAATCCCTTCCAGCACCCTCACTTTACTGAACCTTCAGTTTTCTTTCTTTCAGAATTCTAGAATATTTCTTATTAATTGCCAGCCACAGTTGAGACCAGGCTAACATTAGCCAGCACCCTCCTGGGTGCTCATGCCAGCACATCAAATCCCAGAGCTCAAGTGAGCCCTCCTATATCATTAAATCCTCCCTGATTGAGTTTCATGTTTCATCCTCCATCCAAGGCTCTTAGAACTCACTTTCTGTCTCTGCAGACTCCTGCTGATTTCCTCTCAGTCTTTGATGTGTAATTTCTTTCCTCCCACACTCTTGTTCTCTATCTTGCTTATACTGAAATAAAACTGTCACCATGCATGGGTCACCATCAGAGAGAGAGAAATGGAAGTAGGTCCTTGATAGCCACATCTAGGGTTCCTTACATGTCACATTTCCCAACCTATGAAAGAAGGCCCACCTTTTGAAATCAGTGGTAAGCGTGTGAAATCTAGTGGGGTGGACATTTTTGAATGGTTCTGCTTGCCTGTCTTTGCTTGAGCCAGTCCCTGGGCTTGGCCCCCAGCTCTGTAGAAGATAAGGGACTCCCTAACATCCACTACTGAAGATTCTGCCTTCCCACCTCTGTTCTGAGTTAGCCATTCAGGAACCTTAGTCTGTCCCTTTTCTGTGTAAGGATTTTAGGACTGTCAAGAAAACCATTCTGGCATTTTATATGATGCCAATAATCCCAGCACAAGGGAGGCTGAGGCTGGAGGACTGAGCATTCAAGGTTGACTGGTATACCATAGGGAGTTTTGGGCCACTGGACTAAGATAGGTAGTCTGTGTCAGTTAATTTTATAGTCAATGCACCAGACATGTAAATTTGAGATGGAGATTGGAGTAATCAGCATGTGAGTGGTACCTGGCATCCTGAGAGAAGCAAGCTACTGAGAGATTAGGGGAAGGATAGACCTACTGCCCTTTTGTACCCAACACATGCTGTCTATGCAGCAATCTCTTTCCTCTCTCTCCCAGGCCATTACCAGCATATCTATAAAGCCTTTGTCTCCATATTGACTCCTCATGTTTAGGACAGGCTCTTTTTTTTTTCCTGTCTGTCAGACTCCAGGCTCTCAGTTATCATCTCAATGAGATCTTCCCATGCCTTGTCTGAGCTCCATAGCTGAGTTCCCAGCTCTGTTCACCAGCATGACCCTGCCTCCCTGAACTCTGGGGCAGGGACAGAGGCCCACACTGATCTCCAGTGCCATGCTCAGCACTCTTCCCATGGCATGGATGCTATTCTCTCTCTCTCCCCCTATGCTCCCGTAAGCATCTGAGTAGGTGGGTAGAGTGTAGAACAAGTGATTAGTATGTGGAATGCCACAGAAAACAGTCTGGCCTTGATCTTGCAGACCAGGAGGAACCATGTTCCAGAACACAAGGGTGACATATGTGATGCGGCAGCCATGAGGCTGCACAGCTCTTTTCTGATTTTATTGCTTAACCAATTTCAGCTTTTGAGTCAGGATCAGCTCACTCAAGTCTACTTATCTTGTAACTGGGCATCACTGAGACAGGTGATGGCATCACTGTGGCACTGTGGCAGGTGATGGCATCCCTGTGGCATTGTGGCAGGAGATGGCATCACTGTGGCAGGTTTAGACATCATCATTGTGGCAGGTGATGGCATCACTGAGACAGGTGATGGCATCATAATACTCACATAACCCCACTCACATAAGAAGAGCTTTCTCCAGAGACAGGAGAGGCTGTAGTGTTGACAGGCCCGGGTTTTGGGGGAAAAACCAGTGTTTAGTTCATGTGTTCACCAGGTACCTATGGCAAATCTAGGGAACTCCCACTGACATCACATCCTAGGACCCTCCAAAGCTGCCCAGATTAGTGCATCACAGTGGATGGAACACAGCTCCTGACTTCAGCCAGTAAGACATTTGGAGGAGATTAGAAAAATTTAAATAAACATCAGATAAACTTGAAAAAATGAATTGTGACAATTTATCACCGAAGGAAGGAAGGAACGCATCATCTTCAGGCAGATTCAACAAGCATGTGGTATCTGCAGCACATTTATAATAATGTTCTCCACAGAGGACTGCATGTGAGTACAGCAGAGAGCCAGTGGTGCTGATCTGTATTGTGAGGCAGATGGTCAGGTATTGGTTTAGTATTCTCTCTATGTAAAAAATTTCAAGATGTAGGGTTGAGCACATAACAGGGTGACTGTGGCTTCCCATTTCCCCAAGGAGGCCTTAGTGACTGGGGTCATTCCGCAGTTTGACAGCTGTCAGGAACATTTCTCTAGCCTGAGTAAAAGGACAGAGTTTGGCAAGGGGCAGATCCGTGGGCATTGCAGTCACCTGCTTACAGGGGTGTGGCACAGGCATCTTCACATACTTAACTGATTCGCTAGTGGAGAATCACAAGTGTGGTAAAGCATCCAGCCAAGGGGCAAGAAGGGAGCATTTTGTTCTGTCTGCTGGTAGCCAGCTCTGTGACCTTGAGCAACTTGCCTGACTTTCCCAAGTAGTCACAGCATCATTTGTATGGTGGGGATGTTTATGCGAAGCCCCTCTTTCTGCTTAGTTTGATTTCTTTTTGTCGCCTGAGCCCCGTAAATGCTGCAGGATGCAGTGGGGGACAGTGGCCTCACACCATGTGCTCACTACACATTCATAAGCAAGGGCTGGATGACATTGATTCGGTGAGATACAGATTGTTGTCATCCCTTTACAGAGAACACACACCTGCCCTTGGATATTACTTTTTCTATGCTGCTATTACAATTTGTTACAAAAATTAGGGGCTCCAAACAAAACTGATTGGTTATTTTATAGCTCCAGGGATCAGAAATCACAGAACCACGGTGTTAACAGAGCTGTGTTTCTTTGGCGTCTCCGTCTCTATCTTTTGATTTATCTGTGTAACTAGAGGAGCCATGTGACTTCTCCCTCTCCTTCCCAATCCCTTGTTATCCCTCAGGGAGAACTTGACTCATGGAAGCAGCAGTCTCTTCAGGGTTCCTCTTAACAGTTGCACCTTCACCCCATCTATCGAGACTGAGGCTGGGCTGAATGTCATCCAAACTGTGGAGTGAACTTGGAATGAGGCACTGGCCTAAATTTAACACCAAGAAAACAAGACACCCAAGTGTTCCTACCAGGGTGGTATAATACTGTTCTAGGACACCTCAGGTTGGACAGAGCACAGGAATGCTGTGGCCTGCATGACCTAGATTCCTCCATGTGGTGGTTAGTTTAACTTCCAACTTGACGCGACCTACATTCATCTGGAAAAGAGTCTCACGGAGGTGTTATCTAGATCAGCTTGGCCCGAGTGTACATCTGGGGTGGGGGAGGGATGTCTTGATCATTTTAATTAATGTGGCTGGAAAGATCAAGGCTGAAGTAGGCAGCATCATCCTTAGGCTCTGGACTGTAGAAGAGTAGAGAAAGCAGAGAAAGTGAGCTGAAAGGAAGCCAGCAGGCAGACAGGATAGGCAGGCAGGATAGGCAGGCAGGATGGGCAGGATAGGCAGACAGGATAGGCAGGCAGGCAGGATAGGCAGGCAGGATGGGCAGGATAGGCAGGCAGGCAGGGCAAGTGAGTTCCTTTTGACTGGGGCTGTGGGTTGACTAGCTGCTCAGGTCCCTGCTGGTGTGCTTTCACCATAATTATGGACTGTCACGCACAACTGTGAGCCACTAGCAGCCCTCCTCATACCACATCTGTTATAGAACTTGTCACAATAACAAAAGAAACTAGAGCAGTTTGGTCTGTTGAAGAGAGAAAACATGGTAGATAACTGCAGGTCCAAGGACTGACATTCAGCACAGAGCATGCAGGGAACTCTGTAGGCCCTGTAGACTAGGGTCAAAACACGGATGGTTGAGATGATTCTAGGACAGGGCTTCTTAAACTGTGGGCCTGACCTCACATTGAATGTGAGGTTGTGAAGTATTTGGCCAGAATAAATGGTTTCTGAATACACAATAGGAAATGAATTCAAAATCAGACATATTCAGAACTCAAGGTGATTTTGGTGGCAGACTTTACCATGCCTCACAGACATGGCACACTTTGGGTTGTGTATGCAGGGACCATGCATCCCCAAAGAACACTGACTAGAGCATACTGTCCAGCCTGAAGTCCGTCTGCTGTGGACTGCGATGCTTACAGAAAACAAAGATGTTTTCCTGTCACTCCTCAGTGTGAAAGTGTCGCGTCAGTGTGTTAGTGCATCCTTAAATTCAAAGTGTTAGAATGTTTGAGTTTAAAAAATTGTTGTCTGTCTGAGACTTGAGTTTCATTAAAAAATGTTTAATGAATTTTGGCTTTGGATGAGGATGGAATTTCTAACAATTTTTTGTGACCATAAACATACTTTTGACACTTTATACCTACATTTGTGCAAAACATTATTTTCAGTATTGATTATTACAAATCAAAATATCTTGAGTGAGGTATGGTGATGTATGCCTATTATCATGACACTTTGGAAGCTGGGGCAGGAGGATGGCCAGCATGGACTACAGTATAAAACCTTTCCTCAAAAAACAAAACAAAATCCAAAATAACAACAAAACTAATAAAATTGAAGGACCTTGGGTTCTAGGGCCTGACTAGGCATTCAGTTCAGGTATTCAGCAGAGCATCACCTATGAGAACAAGAAACTAAAAGTCTAAAAGTCTGTCCCAGGAAACAGTGACCTAGCTCAGATAGCTGTAATCAACTCAGATAAAGCATAATAGATTAAAATACCAGAAGTTCCAAGCAGAATAGCTGTGACCAACACCTGGTTGTAAAAGCCCCCTAACCAGCTGGTCTTAAGGCAACCCCATGACTAGTGTGAGCAACCTTATGACTTTAAAGTATAACCTTTAAAGTGACCAATCATGTATTGCCCCAGTTGCTATGGTGATTTTATGGTTTTTTTTAGCCTTTAAAAGAGATATGAGATTGTTAATCCCTGCTGCTCCCTTGCTCCCGAGGCAGGGAGGAAGCCCACCTGTACAGACAAAATAAATCCTCTTGCTTTTTGTGTCAACTGGGACTGGAGTCTGGGTTCTTGGGGCCCCTCTTCCCGAAGATAGTACCCTGACTCTAGGGTCTATCAAAACAACAATGACCAAGGGTCTTGGGTTGTAGCTCAGACACTGGAGTGCTCATCTACTGTGCAACAAATCTGGGTTTGATCAAAAATGGGTGTGGTGGCACGTGTTTGTCATCCTGTGGCTTGGAAGGCAGAGGCCAGGGGGGCAGACATTCTAAATATTCCTCAGCTCCACAGTGCATTCAAGATCATCCTGGGCAACATGAGCTGTGATTCAAAACCAAACCAAACCAAACCAAAAAATCAAAATATCCATCAATCATCAATAAAAAATGTTGAACATTCATTATGTCCTGTAATATTTTAAATATTTGCCAAGATTTAATTTTTCAAAAACTTACTATTTATTTACTTATTGTGTGTGTGAGAGACACATGTGGAGATCAGAAGGTAACTTGTAGGAGTTAGCTCTCTCCTTCTGCTTTGTGGGGTTTTGAGGACTGAACTCAGGTCCTTAGGCTTGGTGGCAAGCACCTTTATCTGCCAAGCTAGATTGCCAGCCTGAGATTTAATTATATATGAAAAAAATAAAAGGTAAAGCAATCCATCTTTTAAGTATGCAAATTTGCCTTTGGGTTGATTTAATAACTGATAAAATTGTATGTATACCAGAGGATTATTTTAAAATAAAATTCTGGATGATTTATATTAGTAAGCATTTGATTTGCATATTCTATAGACCCACTCACCTAGGGTTGTGTAATTGTTCTTAGGTGGAAGAGGAGTGTGAGTGGAAACTTTAGGAAGTTGAGCCTTCGAGGCTGAAATTGAAGGTGTTCCACTGCCCACAACACCCCAGGGCATGGATGTGCTTCTCTTCCCCTGAGAATAAATTAGAAGTGATGTTTGCCCTTGCCATGTTTTGTATGTGAACTGTCCCCACAGGCTCATGTTTGAACACATATTTTTCAGCTGGTGGCGCTATTCTGGGAGGTGATGGTCACTTTAGGACGTGAGGTCCAACTGGAGGAAGCAGTGCATATCTGAGCTGTACCTTGTCCTCAGTCCCTCATCTCTTCTTCCTTTCTGCCATGAGAGGAGACCTCCTCATGTTACTTCCTGGCTCTGTCCAAGTGCAGGGAGCCAAGCAACCGTGGACTTCACCTTTATGTGGTTTCTGTTGGGTATTTAGTCATAAACATAACTGTAATGAATACACTTATAAAATATAGATGAATGTAAAGCAAGCATCATGAAATCTCATAATTTAGACGGATTTGAATACAGTATGTTTTCCTCCAACTTTACCACACATTTTTCATGCTTTAGATCATACTCTGTAATTTTATATTGTGCTTTTTGCTAGTCTGTTCATCATCATGTTTCCAAGTCATTAAAAATTCTTTGTAAACATTTTTTACTGACTGTGTAATGATTCACTTTAAGAATACACCACCACTTATTTCATTAATACATCCATTGTGGGACAATTAGGTAAGATACTTTCTAATTTTTTTTTGCCATTGCGCACACTGCTTCAGTTTAATGTTTTGGTGCATACAGTTCTGTAAAGCCACCCTGCACCTCATGCTGGGGCTCAGTGTGATGCAAAAGGCAACAGGTTAAAACTCAAGAGTGAAACAAAAAATAAGAGTTCAAATGAATTTTGAAAAAAACCTTTTTTAAAAAGAAGGTATGTGTGTGAATGTGTGCACTCGTGTGTGTATGTATAAGTATGTGTGCACCCATGTGGATGCTTGTGTCTGAGGAGACCGGAAGGGAGCACTGGAGCTGCAGCAGGTTATGAGCCATCTTATGCAAGTTCTAGGAACTGACCTGGGGTCCTCTGGAAGGGCAGCAAGTGCTCTTAACTGCAGAGCCCTCTTTACCAGTTCCAAAATCTCTTAAAAACAAGCAAGCACATATTTATTCTTTGATAATTTCATGCATTATAATATTTGATTATGTATACTGCTTTCCCACTTTTCCCTCCAGCTCTTCTCAGACCCTCTCCCACCCTCCATTTCATGTTTTTCTTGTTGTTAGCCAACCACTGAGCCCAATTCATGCTGCTCATACACACATGCATGCAGGGCCTTCTACTGCACCATGGGCCACTTACTTGAAGAAAACAGACTCTCCTCAGCCCAGCAGCCATCAATTGCTAATAGTTCTCCAGCTAGGAGTAGGAAAAAATTTCCTAAAGTAGTATTTTATATGAATCGTTTTTATTTTTATTTTTTTTATATGTATGCATGTGTGTTTGTCTGCCACATGCGTGTGGATACTCATGAGGTCAATAGAGAGAGTCAAATGCCCTGGAACTGAGTTATATGGGTGCTCATGTCCATTTCGATTAGCACCTCCCTCAGGTTTTAGAGCTCTGTTGGGGTCTGGATTTCTGCTTTTGGACTTTTCTGAAATTGCAGCATGAGCAGGATATGTAGCCTGAAAGCATGGGGATGTTAATGTTGTGAGGTCACTCTGACCCAAGGGTCACGGGAACCAGCCTGTTCTTCCTGTGCTGGGCTGGAATACCTCAAGCTCATACTTCAGTGGTGCCCCAGTTCAACAACACAGATGCTCAGACTTTTCCAGGCGTCAGCTGGGCATCAGCTTAGAGGACACATGGAGAATAGATGCCCTATGATGGACTGAGTAAGAAATGCCCCTCATGAATCTGTACATTTGAACACGTGGGTCCTGGTTGTCGGCACTGTTTTGGAAGGCTGAGGAACCTCTAGAAGGTGGAGCCTCATGAGGGGAAGTGAGTCACTGGGACTGTGTCCCTCAAACTATGATCTCCATTAAATTGCTTTATGTCAAGTATTTGGTCTCAGTGATAAGGGAAATAACGAATGCATAGCTGCACATAGCTATGCTTGGGATGAAGTTGGGACCACAGTAACAAACATTTCTAAAACATTCTTCTTTTAAAAAATATTTAAATTTTTTAAGATTATAATATAATTACATCATTTTCCTCTTTCATTTCCTCCCTCCAAGCCCTTCTATATACCCCCCTTCTCTCTTTCAAATGTATGGCCTTTTAAAATTTATTCCTGGTATATGTATATGAATATACATTACACATTCCTAAATACATACATGCACCCTGATCAGTTTGTATAATGTTACTTGTATGTGTATTTCCAAGACTGATCATTTGGTACTGGGTAACCAGCTCTTCCCCAGGGAAGACTGTTTCTCATGTTCTCAGCAGTTGTTTGTTGTCTGCAGTTCTTTGAGTGGGGTTAGGCCCCCTGGGCTCTCCTTTCTGCTCTGACATGCCTGTTGGCATTGTCCTTGTTCAGCTCATGCTTAGGCAGTCATGTTGTTGAGACTTCACGAGTGTAGCTTCTGACATTCCTGGGAGACACAATCTCACAGCAAACCCCCTGATCTGTCTCTTAAAATCTTTCTAGTATCTCCTCAAAAATAATTTCTGAGCACTGGTACATGTAGGAAGCACAGCTTAGAGTGAGCACTGGAGAATTCAGAGTTGTCCGATTTTCTACAGTGGAAGGAAGTGAGTGACATCTGGTCACCTGGTATAGCAGAGTGAAAGTGATTAAGCAACCTGGTGATCCTTCAGTATTCCATTAGGAGCCGGTCTCCACCAGAATCCGACCATATCTTGAGCATTGTTTAAGTCCTAATCTTGAGCTTTGTCTCTCAGTGAATAGAACTCTTCCTTATGAAAGAGGGACCATGTGCATCCCCTGCTAATAAAATCCATCCTTATGCTTATCACAGATTCTTGCTCTAGGTCCTGGGCTGTTTGTCAGTCAATAGGACACATTCTGATTGCAAAGGTTGAAGATGCTTTGCTACTTTGCTAGGGAGTTTCTATGTGGCTATGTCTAAAGCTCTGCTATGATAATTGTCACATGGAAAGCTTTTGGCAAAGTTTTACTGTGTTTAAATGTATAAATAAACCACAAGGTCAGACTCTAGAAAT
Source organism: Sigmodon hispidus (assembly GCA_004025045.1). NCBI lineage: Eukaryota > Metazoa > Chordata > Mammalia > Rodentia > Cricetidae > Sigmodon > Sigmodon hispidus. The sequence continues at coordinate 44,156 of PVIH01000093.1, forward strand.
TTTGGCTCAGTGCCTGCAAAGATGGTACCAACTCAACTTTTATTTTTCTCCTTGAATGGATTGTCTCTTCACTGGCTGTGGGGCTTCTGGGGTTTCTGGCAAGTACAGGAGTCTAAAGCATCCTCTTTACAAAAGTCTCCCTCCAGTCTCCCTATCAGCTCATTTCCATTCTGTGAGCTCAGGGACTCAAGATCCTGTCTGCTTTGAAATTCTGCAAATGCTCTAGAGTCTCCTGTGTGGTATAGTACTTAAGATAGCGTGGTAAAATGTCCATTTTAACATTCTGGTGCTGTAGAAGTTATCCCAACCACTGTGTCACTGGGTGTGAGCAATCCCATGGCAGAGGGAGTGGTATTACCCCAACTCCATAGCTAAAGACACCAAGGCTTGGAGAGGCCCAGTAACTTGTTCCTGGATCCACAAAGGAGAGGGTCAGGAGTTACAGCCTGCAGACAAACTTCTCTGGCTGTGTGTGTACCTGTCTTAGGGAAAGCTGTAACCTATTTGTTTTAATTGTGCCCAAATATTTTTGAAATGGTTTGTTTATGTTTGTTTTTCCTTCATAACTGTTTACCTCATATTTACCAGTCTGATCCTATGCCTGGCTTATAACTGGACAACACTTAGTTCCATGTCAGATGATATCAAGAAATTAGGGAAAGGAAAAGAAAGAAATAAGAGATATTGTTATGCCCACATGTAAGAATTTTGACAATCACCAGGGAGGCTATACATGCTGTAACATACATAAGGATTTTATTGTTACATACAGATTATATACAGGTTCCAATGAACCCTGGTTGATAGCTTCTTTCCAGTGCAGTGGAAAGGCTAAGGACCCCATTACCCCAACGGGCAGGGGTTTTTAAAGAAAAACATACATAAGCAAGATGCGGCACACCTTGGCATTCCAGGATTGGGCAAAGTGGTAAGGTACAATAGCTATTAGTTGAGTCCTCTGACATGATTCCAACTTTTGAATCCATTGGCTTGTAGACCTGGGCCCTGCTCTTAGGCACCAAAATGCGGATGAATCCTTGAAACTGGGCCCCACCCTCCAGGTCCTCACATTATCACCTGAGAAAGATATAGGGTTGGGAGAACAGGGAGCTATGCATTTGTCTTCCTGAAGTAGAAGACATGTGGGACACCAGGAGAAAATAGCTGAGAGAGGAGTTTGGATCAGAATGGAAGATAGATATATATGTCATCTTATACTAGCTAGAGTTATCAGAAAAGGGAGCCTCAGTAAAGAAAATGCCCCCATGAGACTGGGCTGTAGGCAGGTCTGCAGGACTTAATTAGCTTCTTAAGTAGTGATTGATAGGGGAGGGCCAGCAGTCCTCTAAGAAAGAAGGCTGAGCAAGCCATGAGGAGCAAGCAGTAGGAAGCACCCTTCCATGGCCTCTGTTCTGCCGTGGTTGTGTTCCTGTCTGGGCTTCCTTCCTTCAGTGATGAACAGTGCTGTGGAAGTGGAAACCAAACAAACCTTTTCCTTCCTATTTTTTTTTTTTGTCATGGTATTTTGTCACGGCAATAGAAGCCCTGACTCAGATAGGAAAGAGACTTTGAGAGTCTTATATCTTCCAAGAACAACCAGAGGCTGGAGACCAAACCCTTAAGGATATACCCTGGTTTTCTAACCAAGACAGCCAAAATTTCAGGCTGGAGTGGGGAGGCCTCACGGGGTTCTCCCTAGGGAAGGGGTGTTTTTGCAGTTGGTAGCTGCTGGAGAGAGAGAACTAGCTTCCTTTGGATGCAGCACCGGACAGGCTGCCCATGATCCGGTGGCTGGCCTTGCCCCCCACCGTGTGCTAGAGGACTCAGTGGGCTTAAAAATGAACACATAAAGTTGGGAGGGGAAATTGGTGGGGGGCATAGCGGGGGCTGGAATGATGGGACTCAAGATATGAATCTTCAAGCGAAATGGACAAAGGACACTAAGGGTAAACCACGATTTGTCAAGTTTATTATTTTTGGGTCCTTGAATGGACTCTGACCTGAATTGTACCTTAAAAAAGGAAAAACTGTTCAGAGGTGACACAAAATTCTCAAGGAAGAATTTTTCCCTCCTTAGGAAAATATCTTGAATAAGCTCTTTGGACTACAAAGTCAGGCTATGAAAGGCATGGTTTTGGCAGAGAATCAAGCAATAAAAGAGCCCTTTAAACTTCAGAGCATGAGAAAATGAAATAAAAAAGAATCTTATCTCAGCTTGGGAAGAAGTGGGCAGACAGTGAGATGGCAAATGCTGTTTATCTTCAGTCCTAATTCCCTTGAGCCACCCCCAAGGGCTCAGCCAATGCAGGACACATGTTCCAGGCAAGAGGTTGATTCAGCAGTGACCAGGACAGAGAGGACAGTATGTGAGTCCTGGTGGACCTCCTCAGTGCAGGAGAGGAGCTTCTTCTCTCTTGAGGAGTAAATGATTGATGACTCAGGAGGCTGGTCACCTTGCAATGGGACAGACATTTCTGGCCAACCAATCTTGCTGTTAGTTTAGACGGTCAAAGAGGGTTGTGTGTGTTCAGAGAGACTGACATTTTCTAGTCAGGGGTAATGAAGAATGTGGGACCTTTGCAGACTGCAGCCTCTCAGGGTTGTCTGAGGAGCAGCTAGTGTGGGGAGAGGGTACACAATCCCCTTTCTCACAGAAAAGGGAGCGGTGGTGAGATGGTCCCTGGGAAAGAATAGAGGCAAAGAGGGGGAGAGGCAAGCTGGGGTACGCACTCCTGGGTGGGCGGCAGGCAGGGTTCCTATGCCTGTGTTTTCACTGAGCAGGGCTTCTTGTTCGATAGACTTTTTAGGGTACATCTGGCCTATGTTGACTATTCCCACGCAGGCTTCTGAAGTTTGCTGTTATTTAATCCTCCTGTGCACAGAGCCAGCGACATTATTTGCTAGCAATTGTTAAGAAGCGCCGAATAAGACTTACAAAGACAGTTATTAAAGTAATCCAGGATAAAGGCAAGAAAGAGTGTTAATTCTACCTGGCTTAACACCAACACAATTTTTCTGGCGTCTTTGTGCAGTCAAAAGCGGGCAGACACTCCGCTATTACAAAGCAGAGTGGCATTTGGCTACACGGGGTAAGCCACAGCTGCCATTGCTTCCTCTGGGGCCCAGTATCAGCCTTTGCTGGGAGGGCCTGAGTCTGGGGCTGCAAACTTTCCCGGATGGCAGGGCAGAGCCTTCCATGGAGGATGACTTTAGGTTCAAAGACAAATTCAGTCTTTGGAGAAACTCTAAGCCGGCTATCTCCTGAGCTCATTCTTTTTTTCTTTTTTGTATTTTATCTTTTTTTTTTATGGTTCAAGATGGCTGCTTCAGATGAGGAATGGATATTTCAGCTTACAGGTTACTAACACTGAGGTAAGTCAGGACAGGACCCTAAGCAGGACACTTGAAATTGAAACCATGGAGGAGTGCTGCCTTGCTGGAAAAGTATTTTATATAGACCAAGCCCACTTGTTCAAAAGATGGTACCCCATCTCTCACAGTGGCCCTCTTTATCAATTAACAGCTGAGTTTGCCTGTACTGATTAACAGCGGAGACAATCCCTCACAGACAATTCCTCAGGTCAGCCCAATCCAGACAACCCATCAAGTGCCTCTTCCTTCTAACCTTGTCAAGTTGACAGTTATTGCTAAGTATGACACCCAGTATCCAGCCAGCAAGAAGGAGAAAGGAGGAAGGAAGAGCTCACTCCTTTCTTTAGTAGCAGCTTAAAAATCGGAGCCACCAAGACCTGGCCTTGAGTCCAAGGGGATGGGAAGGAGTCTGAGCTTCCCAGCGGTATGTTCGGGACCAGAGTTACAGTATCAGTTATGCCTTCCCTCTATGGAGCTGGCCAATAGGGGAAATGGTTGGTTATCAAATAATGTTTGTGCCACTATTGCACCCGTAGGTCCATCTTGCCATGCCAGTCATTACTATTGCTCACTCACTCGGTTCATACTCAGTTCTTCTCCAGCAGTGTACAGACTGCCTTCCAGTACTATGATGGTTAGCCAGCCATAAAAAAATGCTTCCTGTTCAGGACAAACTTGATTTCTTCATATTTAGTGACCAATGTGTGTAGTGTGTAGTGACAATGGTCTCTTACCATCGCATCTGGTGGACTGTGAAGAACAATGTCAGCAGCCTGTATTGCTTTTGGGGGGAGGGGGTCTCTGAGGCACCTCTGACTAATAGCTCAATGGGAGGTGTCCCAAACCTGGCATTGGGCTTTTTATTTGGCAGCTTATGTCTTCTGGGAGGATTATGATTAGTCAGTCCATATAGAGTGACTCCAATTACATTCTTTACACACACACACACACACACACACACACACACACACACAAAGCTAACAATATCTAACACCAGCCAGCTCCCAAATCATGCATGGAGACTTGTTATTAGTTATGAATGCTTGGCCTTATCTCAGTTCTTGTTTTAATGTTTTTCTTTATCTGCATTTGCCTCGGTGCTTTTGACCTTTGTTTCCTTCTGCATGACCTACTCATCTGTCTGTCTGTCTGGCAGCTGCCTGGCTTCTGGCCCTGGGTATCCCCCTTGTTCTCTCTCTTCTTCTTTTGAGCCTGGATTTCCCCCTCCTATTTATTCTCTCTGCCTGCCAGCCCTGCCTGTCCCTCCTCTGCCTAGCTATTGGTTGTTCAGCTTCTTATTAGACCAACCAGGTGCCTTAGTTAGGCAAGGTGAAACAGCAACACATCTTTGCATAATTAAACAAATCTAACACATCTTTGCTTAGTTAAAGTGATATCCCACAACAGGTTTCTGGGCTTTTAAGCTGTCCTTAGTGCTGGCACTTCCTTCCTTAACCCCCTTCCACACTACTCTCTCACCTGACCCTCAGTTCTCTTAGATACAGTTCTATTGCTGTGATGAGACATCATGACCAAGGCAATTCTTGTAAAAGAAAGCATTTAATTGGGGCCTGGCTTACAGTTTCAGAGGTTTAGTCCATTGTCATCACAGCAGAGAGCGTGACAGCATGCATGGTGCTAGAGTAGCAGCTGAGAGTTACATCCTGATCCAGAGAGAAAGAGAGAGAAAGAGAGAGAGAGAGAGAGAGAGAGAGAGAGAGAGAGAGAGAGAGAGAGAGATTATAGAATTATTATAGGCCTGGTATGAACTTTTTGAAACTTCTAAGACCACTCCCAGTGACACACTCCCTTCAACAAGACCCCACCTCCTAATCCTTCTAATACTTTTCAAATATCAACACTCCCTGGTGACTAAGCATTTAAATTTAAGAGCCCTATGGGGGTCATTCTAATTCTCACCTCCACACCTCTACACCACACCACTTAACCATCTCTCATTGCTTCCCCTTCATCTCCATGTGATCTGTGTTCCCTTCTCCTCCTCCTCCTCCTTCCTTATACCCTCTCTCCCCTTCCCACTCTTCCTCTTTCTATAGTGCAGTCTTAATTTACCATGTTTCTTTGTAAATCAGTAAAGGGTTTCTATGCTAGAATAAAAAACTTTAGTTCTTAACTGATACATTTAAGGTTTTTCTTTAAAAATTAAGAAACTTTATTCTTTTGTTTTGTTTTTTAAAACAGGGTTTCTTTGTGTAGCCCCGGCTGCTTTGGAACTCTCTCTGTAGTTTTTCTTTTGCTTCAGATATTTAAAAAGGATAGCAACATGGGGAGATAGCTCAACCAATAATGTGATCATTGTACAAGCCTCAGAACCTGAGTTCTTATTACCAGCGCCTATTTAAGAGGCTGGGTGTTGTATGATATTTTTGGCCTGAACTGTTTGGACCTGAATTAGAGGTTTGGACCCACTCTCAGCCCCACTGCCACTTAGGCCCAAATAATCACACAGACACTTACACTGTTTTTATGCTGATCAACCTAGGGCCCAGGCATATAACTTGCTAGCCCTTTAGTCTTAAACTAACCAATCTTTCTTGTCTGGTTTAGCCATGAGGCTCAGTACCTTTCCTCAGCAGCATTTCCTCTGCATCTTCTGGCGGCTCTGGTGACTCTGGCATCTGTGTCTGGTGTCTGTCTCTGCTCTGAGATGTTCCCCAGTTTTCTTAGCCTGATATCCTCGCCCATACTTCCTGTCTGCCTTTGGCCAATCAGCTTTTATTAAACCCATAGGCAGGACAAATTACAACATTACCAGCATAATCCCACTATAGCAGGAGATGGCAGCATGGGTCTGTAAGTGCGGTGCTGGGGAGGCAGAGACAGGAGGATACCTGATGCTCTTTATCCAGCTAGTCTATCTAAATTGGTGAGAGACCTTGTCTTAAAAAAATAAGGTGATGAGGTATAGAAGACATTGATGTCAACTTCTGGCCTCCACATGCATCTGTACACATGAGCATATGCAACCTCACTACCCCTAAAAGGATAGCATTGTGGTGTCTTGACCTCCATTGCTCCTCTCACTCTCTGCAACTTGCTCATGTGTGGGTGTCTGTGTTAATTCCCATCTACTGCAAGAAGATGCTTGTCTGATAAGGCTTGAACAACACTGTGCTCTATGGGTATAATAATATGTCCTTAGGAGTCCATTACTGTGTTCATTTAACAGATTATTGCTAGTAGATTTTCCAAACATCTAACTAGAATCAGGTTCTTGGCCTAATTAACAGTGTCAATTATGAGCTCCATCTCATGGAGCACGTCTTAAAAAAAAAAAAAAAAAAAAAAAAAAAAAAAAAAAAAAAAAAAAAAAAAAAAAAAAAAAAAAAAAAAAAAAAAAAAAAAAAAAAAAAAAAAAAAAAAAAAAAAAAAAAAAAAAAAAAAAAAAAAAAAAAAAAAAAAAAAAAAAAAAAAAAAAAAAAAAAAAAAAAACCAAAACCAAAACAACAACAAAAACCCCACCACCAACATGGTTGGTTACTCCCATAACATTTGTGCTCTATTTCACCAATAGGCATGTCTTACAGGCAGCTTGTTATTTTAACTTTCAGGGTTTGTAGCTGGGTGAGATGGATGATTGCTTTTCTCCTCTGGTAGCATGTACAGCATCTTCCAGCACTATGAACACTGCTCCCATAGGGGTGAAGCTTCTAGTTAGGCACTAGCTAGATTTTCCATGTTCTGTGATCGAAGTAGATGATGTCTTCAGCAAAAGGGTCTTAACATCAGGTGGTGGGGAATACCCAACAGTATAGGCAATCGTCCTTAGTGTTTGGGGTGGCTCTATGAGAATCCTTTGACCAAATGACTCAAAAGATGTAATTTCTTCCTTATATTAGGGGTTGTGTTTGGTAGCATATGATGTTTAATTGGGTTTAGTTATAACTCCATTGGGTAGCTCCATTTAAACCTTTTCATTATGTATATATTTTAGGTTTCTATAGTAGTAGATTTCCATATGTTTTTTCAAAAGCCCTTTCATGTTAATTATCCTTACCCATAGTTTTTTCTCTATCCTTCCCTCCCCTCTTCTTTCAATTCTCCTGTTCTAATTTTTCCTTCATCCTTTTATGAAGCTATATTCTATTTCCCTCCCTAGAAAGATACCCTAATCTCCCCTGGCCCCTTAACAGCTTCATAACTCCCAAGGGTATTTTAAATGGAACACACATATCTGAAGCTTAAAAGCTAGTATCCACATATAAGAAAAAACATATGACTTTTGTCTTTCTGGGTCTGGGTTACCTTACTCAGGATGATGGTTTCTAGCTTCATCCATCTACCTGAAAAATTTATTTTTCTTAAATAGTTAAATAATATAGCATTGTGTAAATTATCTCACTTTTATTATCGATTTATCAGTTGATAGACATCTAGGTTGCTTCTGGCTATTGTGACTAGAGCAGCAGTGACCATGGATGAGAAAATGTCTCTGTAGTAATTTGTAGTCCTTTGAGTATATGCCCAAGAGTTGTATAGGGCATAGCTGGATCTGTGGTAGCTCTGTTCACAGCTTCCTATGGAAACTTCACACTGATTTCCAAAGTGACTGTACCAGTTTGCACTTATTTATTTATTTGAGATAGAGTCTTGTAATCTAGTCTGGCATCCTTCCAGTACCTCTTCTAAAAGCTAAAGTCTCTATGAAACTAGACCTGAAGCTGGGTGGAATCAGCCAGCCACCCTAACCAAGCCTTTATTCCTTAGCCACATCTTGACAGATTAAAGGTGGCTAAAACACCCTAGCCAAGCCATTATTCCTAGCCACATCTTGACAGATTATAAGTGTCAAAAACAGAAAGAAATAGAGGGAGCTGGGTGGAGTCAGCTACTCTAGCCAAGCAAATGTGCGATCAGAAACAGAAAAAGATAAGAGATATACAATAAGATTTTTTTTTCTTTTTAAAAAAATCTCTAAATGGTTTAGAGTGTATTTAAAACTACATGTAGACTTGAGAGAAAGGAAAAAGGATAGAGAAATCCTTAAAAAAATGAAGTTAAAAAAAGTAATAAGCCACGTGAAGATGAAAATTACAAAGAGTATTTGGACATTGTATGTTAATGTCTTTTAAGTTTTTTGACTGAAAATGAAGTAGTAAAAGCTGCTAAAATCCATTTGATTATAAATGCTACTGGATTAATCTAACCTATATATTTGGTAAATGAGTTGACTTTAAAATTGAAATCCAAAGATATGCTGCTTTGGAGAAAAGGTTTTCTTTTTATTTCCACAGAAAATGAGAGGCTGTGGATTTATTCCTGGTTAAAGAAAATAAGGTTTGATAGAAGAAGGTCCCCTGAAAAGTCTCCAATGGGAACAAATGGCCCAGATGATCCTGTATTTCAGAGCACCTTTGTTGCAGTTTTCTCTGAGCTCTGCATCCAAAATAACTTCAAAGAGACCTGCTGAGATAACCCAGCCTTATAGACTACTCCACTAAGAACTTGTCCATAATCCTAAATTTTTCTTTGAGTCTCCATAAGATTGTCAGTACCCCCATTTAGCAGGAAGTAGCCTAGAGAACTATGCCCACATTCTCCCAAAATGGATTATGGATGTTTGTCTTTTTTTTTTTTATAGTGTTGGTTACAAGTTGTCATAGATAATATTGAGAAAAAAAAACTATACAAAGAAAATTAGATTTGGAGCTCTTGTTTTAAAAAGAAAAAAGGGGAAATTTAGTGGGATTATGTTGTTACATTGTAAATACATATGTAAACCTCCTACTGGTTTAATAAAATTCTGATTGGTCAGAAGGCAGACAGGAAATGTGGGCAAGGCCTACCAGATTAAGAAAACTCTGGGAACAGAAGGAGCAAAGCAGAGACACCAGGAGAAATGTCAGCAGACTCAGAGGAAAGAAGACAACCATGCTACTCTGAGAAAACCTACCAAGCCACATGGCTAAACAGATTAATGGAAATAGATTGAGTTAAAATAAAAGAGCTAGCTAGCAATATGTCTGAGCCACAGGTCAATCAACATGAAATTAATCTAAGCCTTTGTGTAATTATTTGGGCCTAAGCGGCAGCAGGTCTAAAAACTGGTCTGAATCTCAGAACTAGGCAAGAAAGGCCAGGTCAGAAACTTATTACAAATGGATATGATCCTCCTGCCTCAGCTTCCTGAATGCTAATGCAGACACCACTACATTCTACTTAGCATGTTTCTTTTAAGATCAGTAGAGAGTTTCTATGTGAGAATAAAAAAACTAGGTTTTAACTGATATAAGACATTTACAGTCAAGGTTTTTCTTTAAAAATATTAAGAAAATTTATTCTTGTTTTGTTTTTTTAAGACAGGTCTCTTTGTGTAGCTCTGGCTGCTTTGGAACTCACTCTGTAGATCAGGCCGATCTCAAACTCACAGAGATCTATCCATCTCTGTCTTCTGAGTGCTGAGAGTAAAGGCATCCACCACCACCACCCTGCTAAGAAACTTTATTCTTACAATGATATTTTCCCTTTGAGTTCTGAGGAAAAGCATTAAAATATTCCACTTCAGGTAATCTTTGTCCCGGAAATGGAGAAAATAGTCTTTACAGAGATGTGTGGGCTGGTTGGGTTGCAAAGGTGGAGTCTGTGAGGGGATGACTTCTGACCCTCTGGCCTTGCTCATGGTAGGGTAGGCAGCTGTCATGGACCATGAGAAGGTATGAAGATAGATGCTTGATATAGATGCTTGATATCTGGCCTCTTTGTCTGAGACAGGGTCTCACTATAAAGCTCAATCTGGGCTTGAACTCAAGATCTTCAAGTGCTGGGGTTATGACATGCATAGCAGGCATATGCAGGCACTTGTAGACTAGAAGGCAAAAATGAGCAGGTACCAAGGAACATAGCTTTGAACCTCAGGGACTCGAGGCTGGCCAGGAGAGCAGGCCTGCAGCTTCAGTCTCAAGACTTAGCTTCTTTGCTGAGAAACACTTCAGACAAGAGTAAGAACCTGGGTTCCTTCATTTGTAGTCAAACTAGCCTTTTCTTGGGCAGGTCAATCCATCCACACCATGGCCTTCAGGATCCAGGCAGGCTTCTATAATGGCTTCTGTTCTTTTCCATATCTACCTTGTTAGATATAGGACCTTCCAGGATTGTGTTATAAATAAACCAAATGAATGTCCAGTCCTGGAGACTGCACCAATTCTCAGCTCACAGTTCAGATGTTCTGGAACAGTTATTAACAGCCTTTCAGTCTCTCAACAGTGACCCAAAGATTCAGACAACGTATTGTAAAGTTCCTCTAATACGTCATCTGTGACAAGACTTATTCTTCAGCCTGTACTGATACTTGTAGTCAACAAAATGGCTTGGAGGAGATGGAAGGTTGTGTGTGTGTGTGTGTGTGTGTGTGTGTGTGTGTGTGTGTGTGTGTGTGGAGGCCTTTCCATTGGCATCTCCAGGCTCACCTGCACTCACGGAAGCCCGGGAAAGAAGCAGGGCAGGGCAGTATTCCTCTTTAACATACTGTATCCTTCCTTGGTTGCCATGAGTCCCCAGGATCCAGATAGTACTAGTAATCAAAGGAATGCTCTCTAGAGGGTGGTTTGCTTGCTCTTTTTGGTGACAGGAATCATCTTCACAGGTACCTTAAATAAGAGCCCAAATGACTGCAAGAGCCATGGAGACACCCTGTGGTAAGTGGGTGAGCTGCAGCACACCTAGGTCTGTCCTCAGCCTCCCTGGTTTCTATCATGACATCTGGGCATTAGATTCCTTACAAAATACCTTCAAAAAATTAAATGACAGGGTTAGGATAGCTTCAGGCGGGACTAATTTGTGAGCTTGGCTGTCACAATGATGGATTTGCGATAGATTAACCCTTGGGCTCATGGGCCCCACCGCTGTGGGTGGGGGTGGGGGTGGGCTGGCCTCTCTCCCTCTTCCTGGATGCAGTTGCCTTTATGTGGGACCCTCTGTCTCAACATACACACCCCTGGGCCAAATGTTCTAGACCCCAGAAAAGTAAAAACAGGTCACTGCCAAGATAAACAAGAAGGTTGGACGCCACACTTACACTGTGGAGTAAGTTGGGGCAGGAGCGGAAACAGGATGCTGCTGTCTGACTTCCAGGTATTCTAACTCTCTGCCGCTTTTAGTTTTATCTTTTTAAAAAGACACACTGTTGTAAAGTCTCTAGAAAGATAAACTACGGCTTCACCCTTCCCCTTTGAAAGGGTCTGAGCTGGATTCTTCCAGGCTCAGAAAACCCTGGCCATGCCCCTTGACCTGCATCTGGGGAATGTGGGGGCCTTCCAGGCTGCTTTCTGACCGGCGCTCTCTGAATGAACAGACTATAATGGGTCGATTCTCCGCCGGCTGCTATTTAAAACAACGGGTTGCTTCCTGTTTCCTATGCTGACTGAGGCTTCTTCTGTGTTAAAGAAAAAAAGAGAAACCCCGGAATAAAGTGGCCCTCTGAGACTGAATGAGCTACACAGCTCAATGCTGTGCCACAAAAGCTCCTGTTTTATCTGTACAGATGGCTCTCATTTGGTGTTGGGTGCCTGGATCTGTGAGGTAATTTCCCAAATACTTGGCTCTTAAAATGGGAGGAAGGGGGAATAAAAAAGCTTTCTAAGCCACGCTGGAATCTTCTAAGAAATAGAACCGCTCTGTGTTGCATTTTTGCAGAAATCTCTGACCTGCAAATGTTCCTATGGAGGGGAAGGAAGGTAGATGCACCCCCTCACACACACACACACACACACACACACACACACACACACACACACACACACACCGGAAGTGAGGATGCCCTATACTCTGACTTTTTTTCCCTCTCTATTTGCGTGAGGGACAAAGAGAATTGTAGTTACTCCTGGGAATGACCTCCCTGGCTGCCCCCACCCCAAGGAAAGGCAGATGGGGGAGGAATTAGTGTGCTGTTTGAGGGTGGGGTAGGGGCAGGCTCAGGGGAGCCTGGCTCTTTCTTCTTCTCTCAGACTGAGTGGGAAGAAGATTAGAAAGGAAGCCAGGTTTCCTGGAGTTGGGAGTTGGGAGCGCAGCAAAGAACTAAGTCCTGTTTTCCTGGGGACACTACGCAACTGGACTAATGGACACCAAGACTGTTGCTTTTCTGACCTTGCATAGCTTGGTGGCTCTGGGGGCCTTGGCTTTCGTAAGGGGGACAGTTAGCCTTGGAGTGCTTAGAAACCTTAGCCAGTCACTTACCAGCACACTGGGCCCATAACAGCTTGGGACACACAGCAGTTCCAGCCTGTAGAACCTTCCATCTCCATGGAGTGGACATTTAAAAGACACACCTGAGCCTGCACTCAGTCAGGGAGGCAGGTGCTGTTGTATCAGGTGGTGAAGAGAAAGGAAAGGCTGGAGGCTGAAAAGGAAGAATACATTCCCAGCAGAGGGAATTTAGGGGTAGGGATGCGGGGATAGGTGGCATGACATCTGGTGCCAGTGTGGTATACCCAATTGCAGGTATTAGTGCTCTTTTGATAGCTTCAGGCACAAAGAAAGAGGCAAGTGTGGTTGGACTACCATGTGCATGTGTGGTTTTGCATGTGACTATGACCTCGGAGGAGCATAGAACAAAGCTTTAAAAGGAAGGCTGGGCGGGGGTGATGACACAACCCCCAAGAGACCAAGGCAGGAGGCCATGAGTTCCATTCCAGAAAGGGTTATGTAGCAAGACCTGTCTCAAGAAATATAACATTATGCTAGACTAGACTAAGGAAAGTGTGGTTGGCCAAAGAAAGCCCCAAAATAACATTTTAAGGCCTTGAGGTACCTAAGAGTTACTAGGAGGACATATTACCCTTGTGTTTTGTTTGTTTATTTTGGGATGGAATCTCACTGTGCAGCCTAGACTGGGCTGTAACTTGTGATTTTCCTGCCTGTCTCCAAAGTGCTGGGGTAACAGGTCTCTGCCATGGTGCTGTACTGGATATGTCCTTTCAAGACTGCATCCTGCATTCTGTTTAGGGAAGAGGGGAGAGGACCAGTTAGGAGGCAACTGCATGTATCTAAGACTGCATGGGGAGGCTGAGCAGTGATTGGAGCGTGTGTGTGCGCGTGTGCGTGTGCGTGTGCGTGTGCGTGTGCGTGTGTGTGTGTGTGTGTGTGTGTGTGTGTAGAGATGGGAAAATGGGGCAAGCAAGCCCATTTCTTATTTGTCTTGTATTTAGAATTATTTATTTTTTGAGACTTCTTTGTTGGATGCCCCAGATGCACATGGCTCTTGTGTACAAACTGTGCCTCATAACGTAAGAGGCCAGGTTTAAATGTCGGTGATGAAGAAGTACGGTGTATTTGGAAATCCTCCTGGTGTCACACTCAGGCCATATTCTCTGATCAATTTTATTAATAACAAACACTGGGTTTTCAGAATAAGAACAGCTAATTGGCCAAGAAGAGAGGAAGGAGGGGTTTCTGAGTTTATTTAGGGGATAAGGACAGTGAAGCGGAGGAAGGAAGACACTGTTTGTAGAAATCCTTTCTACCACACACAAAGACCACAAACAAAGCCCCTGGAAGACTCCTCTGAAGAACTTGTTTTGAAAGCTGTTCCTGGAAGGAATGGCTATGGGTGATGGGGCTTCCTGGGCCTCCATGCTGGACCCCACCATATGGTTCTGCTGTCTCTCTACCCTTAGGAGGCCCTGCAGTCTCCACTCAGCCTCATCCAAGGATTCAAACAATAAACACTCGCTATTCTCACACTCTCACACTTTAAAAACTCATGAATGTTTTTAAAGAGGAAAATAAGTTAAGCCAAATGGAGAAGTTATAGATCCCAACATCCCTCTATAGTGGACTGAATAGGTAAGAAAAGAAAGGCCATGATTCATTTTTATAATAATAATAAATGGGGATTCCAACCCATGGCTTTAAATTACACCTGATACCTTCACTCCAGACTTGCCCAGACCCTGAGTTCTGGTGGAATTAGGGGTGACTGGGCCTCTCTACTGTCGGGAGTTCCTCCTTCAAATCATTGTTTTTCAAAGTTGGATTTCTGTATGTTTCTCAGAGTTTATAGAGTCTTTTCTTCACCAAATTCTGTGCCACCCTCCCCACCCCCCAGATAGCCCAGATAATGGTTGGGGCGGTCCCCTGGCCTGGGAAGATACCCAAGGGGGATGCTGACAGCTTCGTGGCTTCCTTCCTTAGCAGACTCACAGCCCGTGGCCCCACAGATGTTCTTTCTGGGTTTATTTTGATAGCCTGTTTTAAAAACAGTTCATATCCACCAACTGTTCAGATAATAATATTCCGAGTGGCAAGCAACCGTGATTATTTTCGGCGTTGTTTGTCCTGACAGGCATAGCTCAGCTGGAAAACACAGAGCCAAGGGGAGTTCCCCTTTCTTACTCTTCCCACTGAGGCTGATATGAACCACAAGGAAATCTCATTTTCAGCTTGCTTTCATATGTGAGTCCTGTGTTTCCTGGGGAGGAGAGAAGGAAAAAGAAGGCCAGATGGAAGACACTAATACTTTTTTTCCAACGCTATACCACCTTGCCACCAACATGAGGAGTTGACATGAATTTCTAAAGTAAAGGAATCTCTTCTAGAGTATACCTCCAGCGATTTAAGGCCTTGCTAAGGCTAAGGATATATCTGCTACCTGGAACTGATTATTTCAAGCTGTCTAAACCCAAATCACACTTCCTGTACACCCACTGCAGGCTCAGGAGGCCCTCAGCTTTCCCTCAGCATACAAAGATTCCTGTAACTTTCCCAGGCACCCAGGTCTGGGTCAGCTGGCTCCTATAGCCTTTCCTCATTCCTGTCATCCAATGTCAATCAAAATTAGTGACTTCAGGAAAAATAATTGTGTGTGTGTGTGGGTGTGTGTGTGTATCTATGGGACCAGAGAAGGGCATCGGATCTCTTTGGAGTTGCAGGTGTTAGTGAACTGCCGGACATGAGTACTAGGATCTGAATTACTGTCCTCATAATTGAACAGGAAGTGTTCTTAACCACTGAACCATCCAGTCCCCCTCCTGTAATACTTTAATTTCTTGCTTCTTTCTTCCATGTGGTTCACCTCCACCTTCAGGGGACCTGTCATCACTGCAGTCATACTTTCTATCAACTCTATGGCCTTCTGCCCCTTTCTCTTTTAATCATAATTGTAATTGGTAGGTTCAGTTTCCCAAAGTTTACTCGTTGTCATGTCTTTGCTCAAAGGCCCTTAACTATCACTGTGTCCAGAATGGAATCCCAGGGTCTTTGTAGGGCAGGCCAGTTTCTGGGCTTGGCCTTCCTCTTCAATCTCATGCTACTGCTCCATCCAGCTTCTTCCCATTTCAGGTCAAGATCACCAGGCTCACCTCTCTGTACTGTCTAGTGGGACAGCTGCAAGGCCAGTCCCAGGAGGCGCCCACTACTCCACTGTCTATGTGAATATACTTCCTGGAGTTGTATGAGCCTGGTCTGTGTGAACCTTTGAACACAGTTTCAATCTGAAGGGGCCTTGTCTCCTGCTCCACCTCTTGAAATACCACCCATCAAGCATCTCATGATATAGCCTAGCTAGAGAGGGTAGATCTTGATTGTGACTCTTTGTAGAAAAATTAATATCAAAATATTTGCAATTTTCTTTCTATTTATTTGCTGAGTTTTTTGTTTGTTTTTTTGGTGGTTTGTTTTGTTTTGTTTTGCATAGAACCCAAGGGCCCTGAAGGACAGAGCCACCACGATGCTGTTATTATTGCTATCTGGCACATACTATCTTTTTTTAAAGATTTATTTATTATGTATACAGTACACAGAAGAAGGCACCAGATGTCATCACAGATGGCTGTGAGCCACCATGTGGTTTCTGGAAATTGAACTTAGGACTTCTAGAAGAAAAGTCAGTGTTCTCAACCTCTGAGCCATCTCTCCAGCCCATACTATTTCAATGAGCTCTTTACTGGAGAAAATCTACTTGGTCATGACTTGAATGTGAACAGTCCTTACGAGCTCCTATGTTTGAACATTTTGTCTCCAGTCGGTGGTGCTGTTCTGAGAGGCTGGAACTTACTGGGTGTGTGGCCTCCCCAGTAGAAGCAGGCCACTGGAGGTGAACCTTGAGGCTTTATTGGCCTCTCTCGGTTCAGGCTAGAACACTGCTTGCTGATCTACTAACATGTGAACATGCCCAGCCACACACTCCCACCACTCTGGGGCTGTCCTACCATGCCTTCCTCACATGATAGAAGACTGACCGCAGACTGTCAGCCAAAGTAAATCTTTCCTTCCTTGCTTCTGTCACATATTTGCTGACAGCAATGAGACAAGGAAGAAAAGGTTGATTTTGCCTCTTGGTTTTGGAGCTTTCTGTATATAATTGGCTGGGGCCATTGCTCTGAGCAGGGCAGTAGATCATTTCAGGTGAGTGTGGAACAAAGCAGCTTACTTTCTGTCTGGAGCTCAAAAGGGTCCTACAGTCTGCAGGAGTGTGTCAGCAATAATCTAAAGACTTCCTACCAGGCTTCACTCACAGTCTCCAGATCCCCTGATAGCACCATGCTGGGAAGCAAGTGGGGGTTGGGGGACATAAGATTAGAAATCCAGGAGAAAGTGCTCAGTGAGCCTTGATGGATGAATGGAAGGACTGATGGCTTGGGTTGTCGTGACTGCATATTTGAAAATCACCTCCGCTTGTGTTAGGTACTCGGCCAATCATCACCTATGACAGGTGGGTTGGGTGGTGGAAGACCTGGCTAAGAACACTTCAGGGTCAGATCAGTAGGTAGGCCTGTGTATGTCAGCTACCAAAGGACAAAAATTAATTTTGAGACCAGCAAGTTAACTCAGCAGGTAAAGGTCCTGCTCACCACTAAGTCTGATGACCTACCTACATTC
>PVIH01000093.1:61460-145125 GCA_004025045.1 Sigmodon hispidus
TCCCTCCCTCCCTTCCTGTACATCTTTCCTGCTTCCTCTGGGGTCTAGCTGGCTTCTAGCCCCTGTCATGTCCCCCTCTTTCTCTTCATCTCTCAAGCCTAGATTCTTCCTCCTACTTACCCTCTGCCTTCAGCCCTGCCTGCCCCTCTCCTGCTAGCTATTGGCTGCATTGGTCAGTCAGCTTTTTATTAGACCAATCAGGTGCCTTAGGCAGGCAAGGAGAAACAAATGCAACACATCTTTACATAGTTAAAGTAATATTCTAATATTCCATAACAGTTGTTCTTTGATCTCTATATTTGCTCTGTGGAACACACACACACACACGCAATTAATAACAAATTAAACATTTTCCAATTTTCTTTCTTTATGAACAGATTCATGTATGGCTTATAGGCGTGTACCACTCCTCACAGCCTCCCCTTCTTTTTAAAAATTAAAACAGAAACAAACCATGGCTATAGCTTAGGATGGTAAAAATCCCGAACTCTCTAAGAGAAATAAATGATGCAGGATCTTGAAGCACTTGCTTTCCACAACCCAGAGACATCCTATGTTACTGTGGGACAGCCCCTTGAGGAAAAAACTGTGCGGGCAGCAGCCACCATTGGTGGTGCTGGAGTCCTGGGAAAGGTAAGATGGCTGAGCAGTGAGATAACCAGCCAGGCCTGTTCCTGGGGGGAGCCCTCCGTGCTGGTCACCTGCTCTTTGCCTGGATTTGTTGATCTCCAAAGCCCTCTCCAGCCCTCTCATTTTGAGACTCTGACTCAACCGGCCTTGGAGCCCCGCGTTGCTGGCAAGGAGGGGTGGGGGGGTGGCACTGCTTTCACATTTATTCTGGGTTTGGATATTTAAAGAGCTAGGCAGGCTGCGAGACATTTCGAAAGTGCTTGGGAAGGCTTGAGTTGCAGATCAGGCTTTTCTTTAAACGGCTATAGACATCCTGTCCCCATCTCTCGGTCCACAAAGAGTAATTTTCTTTCCCTAACAATCTGACGTGGGTCCAGCCCATTGTGTAGGCCTCTCAGGCTCCCGGCTGTGGAGGCCTGGAGGAAGCAGGTGGCCAGTGGTGGGACCCATGCCCAGCTACGACCCGGCCGGCAGTGGGTCCCCATCCAAGTGCGACCTTGCTCCCTGCAAGAAAAACTTGGCATGGCCTCCCAGGCTGCTGGGCTGTGGGGGCTGCTGCGTGGGCCAAGTTCCACCGGGCACCTGGGCCGGGGCTGACCCTGCACCTGGGAAGAATGAACCCTCTTGGGCTTCAGGGGTGTTGGCATAGGGCTCAGCCAAGGGGCCCCTGGGGACGCTGGGCAGCACAGGCTTCCTCTTTGGAATTTGCTGTTTTCCCTGGCTCAGGAAACTGCACCAAAAGCTGAGACTTTGTTCCCAGCTCCCTGCGTCATTTTTACTATTTGAATGGCCACGTTGGGCTGTTTTCAGGGAGGTGCCCCTTTGTCGCTTTTCTCAGTCAGGATGTTGTTTGCAATAGATTTCGTCAGACTGACTGCTTTTGTTTTCCTTCCCTGGTGCACATGCAGGAAGCCTTCAGAACCAGTAGAAGCAGTGAGCTGGAGCCGCTGCACGAGTGGGTGTGCTTTAATTTTTCTCTTATGACATTTATTGTTCTCATTGTGGTTTTCAGAGGTCATTGCGTCCACATGCTCATTATAGAACATTTGAAAAATATAGAAAATGAATAAAGGTGATCTGTTCCACTGACCAGAGAGTTAACCATTAGCACGTCGGTGATAATGGGTTTGCTTTAATTTCAATTGGGCACCTTCAGCACGTGCCTTTAAGAAATGTGCTTTTTATACCCAGTCCAGTCCTTATGTCCTTAGGGCTGTTCCATGCCCTTCCCTACTTTGGGGAAGCAGAGTTTAAATCTTTGGAGATCTCTTCCAGTTACCATAGCAGAGCAGTGACTAAGACCGACCAGTACTAGGAAGCAAAGCAGTTCCATAAAATTCTTGGGATCTAAATTTAGCTTTTAATTGCAATTGTATTTATTTGTGTGTATGAATTTGGAGGCCACAGGACAACTTACAGGAGTCAATTCTCTCTCCCACCCTGTAGGTCCTGAGGCTCAAACTCAGGGGGTTAGGCTTTGCACAAATATCTTTACCAGCCAAGCCATCCAGTGGGTGTACATTTGCCCCTAAATCCATGTTTTGGAATAAGCCAAGTTGGGTGGGATTTTGTCTTTATCTTAAATAGTTTGCACATTTCTTGGTAGCAAACAAGAAGAAAATTTAGACTAGTTAGGTGGCTAAAAGTGCAAGCCTAAGCAGCAGGGGTTTGGAGTCATGCTTAGCCACAGCATGCCTCAGTTTATCTTTTTTCACTGATCAAGTGTGGGTGAAGATTAGCTGACACAGAGACTACTGTCTCTGGCTTGACATTAATTATCACTCATAATGATAAAAAGAAATTCTGGAAGTTCCTATTATGGGCTGCAATGAGTCTACTCTAACTCTGCCTGAAAGTCACATGAAATCTTTACCCCCAGGACTTCAGAGTGAGACTGTATTAGTCACTTTCTATTATTATAACAAAATACCTTAGACAATGAACATATAAATAGGAAAAGTCATTTTGACCCTTGATTTGTTAGGTCCAGTCCAAGATCAGCAAGATCATTGGTTTGGCCTGTGGTGAGTGTGCTGAATAACAGTGTTGGGAACTTGCCTATATCACGACCAGAAAGTAAAAGAGAAAGAGGCCAAGGTCCCACAATCCCTTTCAGGGACATACTACCCATGACCTTCTAGAACCTTCTGATTGCACCCACCTTCCAGAGACCACACCTTGAACACTCAGTCTTTTGGGAATATTCAGCACCTAGCCTGCTCACATCTTGATTTTTGACTTTCAGCCACTAGAACTAAGAAAATTAGCTGTGTGGTGGTGCACTTTTAATCCCAGCACTCAGGAAGCAGAGGCAGGTGATCTCTGAATTTTAGCCAGCCTGGTTTATAGAAAAAGTTACAAACTCTGTGTCAAAAAGCCAAACCAACTAACCCAACAAAAACTAACTGCTGTTGTTTAAGCAGTTAAGAATGTATGGGTTTGTGTGGCCCATGCTTCATCTACTTCTGAAGGAAGTCTAAAGGCACTTAGTTGTGAATCCTGAACAAACTAACCCGATTCCTTAGCAAGAATAAAAATAGTGCATCATTGTTTTGCGCTGCTGAGATTCCCACCCCAGCTCCTTGTGCTCTGAGGGCTGCACACAGGAAGAAGTTTATAAGCTGTGGGAAGAAAGCCCCACACAGACTGATGAGTTCCTGCTCAGTCTTGCAGACCCTCTCCTCTTCCCAGGGATACTGGTGTCAGTGTGTCTTCCTCAGGCTACACTTCCTCCCCAAACTCATGCCTCAGTAGTCATGAATTTCCTTTCCCCACCAGGCAGTGGGCTTCTCTACAATTCTATGTAGAGGGAACTCACTTCCTTCTCTATCAGGAGCTTTGCCCAGCAATCTTCTAGAACAAGATGTCCTCTTTTATGGAAAATGCATGTGTGGCCTTCCAAAGGTATTGGGAGTTTTCACACATGTTCTCCTTGGACCACCGACATAAATGTATCTAAGTAAGATCTCGGCTCTAAGACATGGCTGTGGAGGGATGGCTTCTGAGGGATGGGTGTGCAAAGCCTCCTTAGATGGTGAAGCTAGCCTTCCAGCTTCTCTCAGAAGCACGGAAGTTGCTGCTGGTTGTGGGAATTTTTCTTAGTATTGAGTCAGGGTCTTACTGTGTAGGCAAGGCTGAGGCGCAATCCTTCTTCCTCAGTCTCCCATGTACTAGAATTACAGGCATGGATGACCATGCCTTGGCTTTTGGGGTAAGAAATTCTCTCTTCATAATTTTTGGTTTCATTCTTGGACCAGCTGAATAAGTAATGTGCTTGTCTGTTAGGTCAGCTCCTTTTAGCCCCGTTTTCTAAGGAGACAATCTTATACATCTGGCTAATAACTCTTATTTCATTTTCCCAAACTCCATTAGAGAGAAATTATAATGAAGCTTAAACACTCGACAGGTTATTCACAAGAAAGACCTTTGGCTCTTTAAAAACGCATTTGAGATGCTTGGGTGAGTCTTGTGACATATTACGGTGCAGCTCTGCTTCAGGCTACAGGGGGTTCCTGGCACCCGGCATTGTGCCTTCTACAATGTTAGCAGGGAGAGCAATTGTCTTTACAGGAAGAAGGGAATTAGTGTCACATGCAAAAGACTCATTGGCAGTGCTGGGTGAAAACTCAGAACCCTTAGAGCCTTGTCAAGGTGGGACCTAACCCCACAAGAGCAAGCCCCCAGCAGGTTCCTCTCAAGCAGGAGTGCAGGGCCAGAGCACTGGAGAATTTATCTACTACGCTCTGCACCTGGCCCTGTGCCCACTGGGTTTGCAATAAGAATACTTGAAATACTGAGCTAGATGCCCTGAGTGATGACAGACACATTGAGGGGGAAAATGCTGATTTCATTCTTTTTATTAATTCTCTGCTACAGAAAGTTAATTTAAAAAATACAAGATGGCTTTGTACTTATTTATTTGGTTGGTTTATTATGTGCATGTAAATATATGGTATATATAATCAGTAAATATTATTAATGATGATAATATCTACTACTAAATGAGCTCAGGGCCCTAGGAAAGGAGTTATACACAAATTATCTCTAATTCTCTGTAAGGCCAAAATTACTATACCCACTCTATGGATGGAGAAACCGAGGCTCTATGTAGTTCAGAAGATCACTCAGTTGATATAAGGTATGCTGGGATTCAGTCTAAGTTTTAAGATAACATTGGTGGTAGGGTGTAGTTATCATTTTGTATACCTGACATTTCACAGGGATAACTTAATCAGGGGAAAATTTTGTTTTGTTGAATGTCTAGATGATCTGTTTATTATGGCCGAGAAGGCATGGCAGAGTTCGTGGTGGCAGAACCATGGTCAAGGATCAGGAAACAGTGAAAGGGAAGGCTGGGGTTGTTGCTCCGCCCCCTCTGCCCCCCTCATGACGCAGGCTCCTCTTACTTTGTCAGGCTCCCGCCATGGGATGCTGCAGTTCATCCTCTCCAAGGCTTTTCCCTTTCACTCCTTGGTGGAAATCTCTCAGTCACCCCCCAGAGGCATACCTCACCAGTCTCCTAAGTGATTTCAAATCCAATCAAGTTGGCAATCAGGACAACCCTCCAACATATGAATGAAGCGCCTTTTGGCATCTTCTTGGCAACATCCCTCAGCACATCCTCCCCATATCCAGCTACTTCCTTCCCAGTCTTCATCACAGTCAAAGGAGAATTATGAGTTATAGAGAAAAGCTGATAGAACAATATTCATTGTTATGTAGCATGAGGAGGTTCTGGATTAGAAGCTGGGGCGGGGAAGTACACAGGAACCCCAGCATAGTGAGGATGGTGTGGTCGTAGGCTCTTCAACAGTAAAAGCATGAGCCTGTCTTAGATGGCCCAGGTCACTGTTCAAAAGGGCCTGTTAGAGAAATGGTTGGATTGATTTTACACACCCCAGGAGAAATCAGTTAGAGCTGAAGTAAAAGGTGGCTGTCTCCCTGCCCCCCATGCCATCTGCTGTAAACCTCTTCTCCCTGAGGAGCAGGCAAAGCTGACCGAGGAGAACACCTCTGGTGCCCTGTCCTCACCAATGACTCCCAGTGAGTGTCTCTGTAATAGATATTAACAGGACTGCCTTCTCCCCGACCTACCACTGAAGGCTCATTTTAGATGATGGATATTTGAATTGTTTCCAGTGTTTGGTCACAACAAAGGATTGAATGTCTCTCAGTTAACCGATCACTTTATTACTATTGTTTAACATTTTAATTCCTTATAAAGTTGCTTGCTCTGTAATCTATTTTGTCTTATATTAGTATATCTTCTCTAGCTTTATCTACTGGTTATCAAAGAAAATCTTGTTCTAATTTTCATTTTCATTTTTATTGATTGTTCCTTTTATTAAAAAACATCTCTTCAATTTTTTTTTTAGTGTTGTTATTGTTTGTTTGAGTGTTTTGCCTGCATATATATCTGTGCTCCAATGCATGAATGGTGCCCACAGAGGTCAGGAGAGGGAATCATGTCTCCTAGAACTGAAGTTACAGATGATTTTGAACTGCCAAGTGGGTTCTGGGAAGGAATGGAACTCTGGTCCTCTGGAAGAGCAGCCAGTGCTCTTAGCCACTGAGCTATTTCTCCAGCCCCTCAGTAGCATTTCTTACAGAGAGTGTAAAGTTGGAACTTGCTTTTTGATCTATTCTTACAATCTCTGTTTTATGTTGATTGAGTATCTCACTCTTTTTTAATTGAGGTCTTTAGATTATTCACATGTTAGGTGATTGGGAATGACTAGATTTGAATTTACTGTTCTGCTTTTGGGTTCCTGACTTATCTGATTTTGTTTTCCTTTTCTTATCCTTTTTATTGGGTTAATTGGATTTTAAAATAATTTTATTTATAATCTTAGTTGGCCTCTCAGCTCTAACTTTTTGGCTTGTTTGTGTTTATTTGATTTTTTTCATGTATAGTATAAAGTACACAGTGGTATTTTTTCTACTCAGTAAGGTTCAAATATGCCTATCTGGCCATCTTAGTCCAAGCTTAACCTAATACCTTCTCTAAATACATTTAAAACACACCCCGCAGGCACAGCCAGATTTCTTCCTGGCACTGGCCAGAGCTTCTGTCTTAACTTCTGCCCATCAGAAGGACCACCCCTTCTCCATCATCCCTCTTAACCATTTCTGATTAAAAAAAAAAAAAATGTTTTTTAAAACTAGCTAAACAAAAATGTGGGAGAGCTTGCTTATTCACTCACCTTTGAGGGAAAGGTCTGAGTGAATAACATGGAATTTATTATTCCACTAAGAAGTTCCTATATTCAGTGACCGTAATGTTAGGCAATTTAACTGGTCACAAGATCAAAGACCTACATTCCTTCCATGACTCCTTTTAGCTATGTTCCTGTGACATTGGGGCTGCCAGCAGCTCCAGATACTGCACCCAGATGCACTGGGGCCCAGCATTCACTGTCCAGTTCTTTCTGGCCTCTTCATTTTAGGACTGAAACTTTGTTTATGTCCCTAGACATCTTTTCACTGACAAAAATAAGGAGACTAAGATTTTCAGGAGGGTGAATCTCAGGGTGGAAGTCCAGGCTGTTTATAGAGAAGGGGAGATGGATGGTGTAGAATCTGCCCAAGCCACAGGCATCCACCGCAGAAGGGATAGAAATACACGGTTCAGCTGCAGCAGCAGAACAGACTCACTCAGCTAAGAAAGGGACTGGATAGAGTGTCTGCTCTTAGAGCTGACAGCTGCAGTGGCCTGGAGCTTTCTTTGGATCCCTGACCATATTAATATATAAAGAGGAAAAAAAGATAGTACCCTTGCCGCTGGCATCTTTCAGGTGTCTCTGTTGTAGAGGCCCCAACAGAAGAAGAACTCACAAACATGCTTCGCTCCACTCAGTCCTCTTGCTCCAAGCTGGCACCTCTCAGGTTATACAGTTGTTCTCTTCTTTGCCTTCTTGGAAGCATTAGCTGTATATTGGGTTGATAATAAAACAGCAAACTTAACGTAGTGTTAAGACATTTTGAGTGTTCTAGGAAGTGTGTGTGTGTGTGTGTGTGTGTGTGTGTGTTTTGTTTCCAGTGCTTGGGATCTGATTTATGGCTTTCCACATGAACTAATCAGACTATCTCTGAGGTATGTACCTAGCTCACAAAGAATTACTATTAGTTTCTGAAAAGCAATAGTTGGGGCTGGCATTCTTAGCAGAAGAGATTTTTAATTTTTTTTTTCTGCTATAACCCCACAGAATGTATCATTTCAGTGCTGGTACCTTCTGGAATCTTCCATCCATAGCATTGCTGTGAGGTTGTACCAGCCTAACTCAGGCTCCCTGTGCTCTGTTTTTCTCTCATGGTATTGTCTTGATTATGTATTAATGTAAGAGACCCCAGCCCACTGTGGATGTCACCATTCCCTGGGCTGGTGAGCCTAGGCTCTAATGAAAAATTAGCTACACTTGAGCCAGCAAGCAGCATTCCTTCCTGGTTCATTCTTGGGTTCCTACCCGGCTTCCCTTGATGAATTTTAACCTAGAAGTAGAGGACACATACCATCCCCACCCTGCAGCCCTGCAGCTTTTGGTCAGAGTATTTTACCACAGCAATAGAGAGGAAAAGAGAACACCAAGCATGGGCAGTGCGGCTGAAACCCAGAAGAAACTTTTTCCCCAAAGAAGGCTACCTGTCCCTGCCGGCTGCAGGGAAGACCTGACAATCATTTCCTATCACTTAACTACATTCAAGTTCCACAAATCCTTACATCACCACTACTGGTCCACAGGAAAAAGGAACAGTTTTTGTCAACAGTCATCTGCATCTCCTTAGAAAAATAAAGCTGCTAGAGGTTTTCAAACCATAGTACTTTTGTAAATGTCAAGTTTGTAGTAAGCGAGAGGAGAAAGAAGGCATGGCTGGTTCCTGCTGCTTCCTGCTGGTTCCTGCTGGAAGCCTTGGTTTTACTTTCCTGAGGGTCTCTGTAGCCCAAGATGGCTTCAAGCTCTCAAACTTCCTATTTATCTCAACTGCAAAAGGACTGGGGTCCCAGTCATCATACCTCTGTGGGAGCAGGAGATCGTGTATGAGGACCTAGGCAGCCTTAGTCCTTTTTATTTTTTTAATTTCAACTTTTTATTTTGAAGTGATTACTGGTTGACATGAAGTTGCAAGGTAGTGGCTGGAGATCCCAGGAGACAGGAGGTCACTTGGCCACAACAGTACAGCGCTGAACCCAGGAGGCTGGTCTTTCTACACCATGTTGCATGTCAATGTATACGTGTGGTATCATCACTGCAAGCAGGATGCAGAATACTCCATCACCTATGGCCTTTCTGCTTAGCCCCACCTTGGGGCAAACACTTGTCTGCCCTCTACCTCTTTAATTTTGTTGTTCTGAAAATATCCTATCAGTGGATCATAGATCATTTTCCTGTAATGTTATTGTGGACATGTGTGGACCTGAGTTGACTGTTGTGTTTAGACCTATGTTTTTGTTCTTCTGTCTCTGCTTGACTGTACACTTGATTCTGTTAGAATTTTATTTTGATTTTTATAGTATTATGAGTATACCTCTCTGTACTATACATAATGCAGAATTTATTGCAGTCTGCTGGTATGATCATTGCACCAGGTGGAGTACAGTGTAGTAGCCTCATTTTCTCTTATCTTTCTTTACCCTTTCTTGTTTATAATAAAATCGCCTTAAACATTTCCTCTGTGTATACTTAGATCAATATTAAAGACATTATAACCTCTGCTTTAAGCAAGCACACTTTAGAGAACCGAGGCAAGTGGCATATTGCCGTCATCTCATCTTCTTCCATTCTCTGTCTTTCCAGAGATGCCAAGAATCCACCTTTAACCATTTTCTGTTTGAGAGTCTGTTTTAGCTGTTCAAGGTTATGTCTGCTGACCATGAGCTTGTATTTTCTTCATGTGAGCAGTGGAGATTTCAGATTAACATATAAAAGGACCAGAGATCCTTTCCCACCAGGGCCTCATGCAACAAACAGAGCATGTGCAAGAAAAACCTGTGCTATACCAGCCAGAGAGAGGCAATGAGCTATGCAAATGAGCTGTGCTGACTCAGGAGACTGGTAGCCCAGCAATTTTGATCATTGATTTCCCAACTTTATTATCTCACTCCCATTCTTTCTCTTTCTTAATTAACCACCTCTATTTCTGGTAGCCATGTGTCTCTAGTATAATTGATTTTATTTTATTAAAATTTTTAAAAATGTATTTTATATGTATGAGTGTTTTGTTTATATTCATGTATGTGCACTACTTGTGTGTTTCATGAGTGCAAAAGAGGACTCTGGATGCCCTGGAATTAAAACTGTAACTGAATTTGTTTGTAAGCCACCATGTGGGTGCAGGGAACCAAACCTGGTTCCCCTGAGAGAGCAGACAGTGCTTTTAACCACTGAGCCAGCTCTCCAGCCCCCTGGTACAATTTGTTCTAATTGTTTAATGTAAACAGTGCATGGATACTGTTTCTCTTACCTGGTCTTCAGATCCTGCTGTGTATTAATTTGAACTTCTTTGGGCTTATCTTGTTTGGGGTTGCCTCAGACTTTTGGATCTATAAGTTTATGTATTTTGCCACATTTTATAAAGTTACATCCACATTTCATATAAAGATTCCTCTACCTCCCCACCATCATCCATCTGAAGCAATAGTATAAATGACAATAACTGTATAGATCTTGACCTATGTTTACACAAGTCCTGAGAGCCTTTGGGACTGCCTTCCTGTGGACTTCTCTGGAGTGTTTGGACAGGAGAAAGCCTACAGTTCTAGCCTAAAGTCCGCATGCCCTGCTTTGTCCACCCCATCCTGTTTCTGAGCTTCCTCACTGAGTTTTTCTAGATATAAAATCTCCACTTGCAGCTAGCTCATTATCCATCCTATTTCTGGGCTGGGATTTTCTTTTTTATAAGTGTTTGCAATTGTTTATTGAACATTTTTATGAACAAAAATGACAGCATATTCTATGGGTTGGATATAGTCTGGGAGGTTAAGGTCACTTTATTTCCCCCACACAAACAAAATTTATCAAAATGTGCTAATGAGTTTTTCTTTCAAGACAGGAAGACATGTCAAGCTCACTATTAGCTAACATTTCTCTGACACCGTCTACAGTCTACACTGCGTTTCAAATTTTCTTTTTAAATTATGCCTATTCAGATTGATTGCCCACTTTATAGTTATGTTGTTTACTTATTTAAAAATTTTAAATTATACATTTGTTTTATTTGTCATGTGTCAGAGGTCAGTTTGCAGGAGCTGATTCTCTCTTTCCATCAGGTGGGTCCTGGGGATTGAACTCAGGTTGTCAGGCTTGATGACAGACACCTTTACCTGCTGAGCCATCACATCGCCCTTACATTTTTGGTATATATTAAGTTTCTTATGTATTCTATATATTAATCCCTGGACAGAGATATTTCAAATGTCTAAAATAGATAAGATTCCCCTCGACATAAACTAGAGTTAACTGGAAAGAGAGAAACTCAAAAGAGTAATTGCCTCTGTCAGGCTGACTTTTGGACACGCCTGTGGGGCGTTTTCTTGATTGGCAATTGATAGAGGAGGGCCCAGCCCACTGTGGGTGGTGCCACCCCTGGGTAGGCGATCCTGGTATATATAGGAAATCAAGCTGAGATCCTGGGTCATAGTTACCTGTGTGTGTAGTGGTGGTGGGGGGATAGCTGGGGATAGTGCCCTTGCTACTGGTATCTTTCTTTCAGGTGTCTCTTTGTTTAGAGGCCTCGAACAGACAAACCCACCACCCCTGCTTCCCTCCACTCTTAGCTGTCTTCCTCCAAATCGGTCATCTTCCCAGATTGCATAGAGCTGATCTTCTTTCTCCTCCAGCTGAGCGGGCCACGGAGGACAAATTAGTAAGCAGGTTTCCTCCATTGTTTCTGTCTCTTCTTCTGAGTTGCTCTTCTGATGACCCTCAGTGATGGACTCTGATGGGATGTATCTGCCCAATATGCCCTTTGCTCCTCCAGTTGCTTTTGGTCATAGTGTTTATCACAGCAACAGAAAGCAAACCAGGAGCCCAGTCTCTGCCAAGGGACTTCTACATCATACTAGGGCATGGCTTCAGTTTGTGGTCAGTGCCACTTCTGACTGGGTCTTTCTGTATCACATGTGCACAGCCCAAGGTCAGGAGGTGAGAATGCAAGCTGCTTCTGGGTCAGCACAGGCCCAGCATGCATGGTATTTCTTCAGAGTGCCTCAGATTCCCATTGGCATCTCCTGCCTACTTTTGATTCTAAGGGCTTTTGATGTTGGCCTGAGGTCTGTCTTCATTGTGAGCATTGCCTCAGGCATCTCTGCTGTCTGGACAGCTGCTTCATTGGTTGCTTATCCTAAGCACTGAGTGTGTGGCAGGGAATGTTGTCTGGTGAGCCTTGGGTCAGATGATGACAAGCCTTGAACTGGGTTGTAGCTCAGTAGAAGATTAGTTGCCTAGCATGCTAGAAGCCCTGGGTGTGGTCCCCAGTGTTTCCTACCCACCAATAAAAGTCTTGTAAGTGAGGTGGGGAGCTACCAGATAAGTCTAGGGATTGGGCTTTAAAAGGTTTCTGTTCTATCCACTTGAGTAGTTGGTAGCGTGCTGGTCTTCAAAATTATTATAGAGCTACAGAGATGAGACTATGATAAAGCACCATAGGGCTCGGAATGCTTTCCAAAATCTTGCCATATTTCTTTTATAAACAATAATTTATTTATCTTTATCTTATGTGCATTGGTGGTTTTGCTTGAATGTGTGTCTGCGCAAAGGTGGCAGATCCTCTTAAGTGGGAGTTATGGACGGTTGTGAGCTGCCATGTTGGTGTTGGGAATTGAACCCAGGTCTTCAGGAAAAACAGCCAGCGAGAACTCTTAACTGCTGAGTCATCTCTCCAGCCCCAAATGGTTTTTCAATAAATTGTTGTATAAGTCTTTTTTTTTTAAACATCTCAAATTTTGAAAAGTTATTTAAAATTTATTTCTTAACAGATACATTAAAAACATGGTTATATATTTATGGATATATTGTGCATTAATTTTGTTTTCATATGTGTATGTTTGTCTGTATATAGTGTGTATATATGGTATGCAGCATATGCATGTATAGGTGTGTGCACGTATGTGCATATAATATACAGAGACCACAGGTAGAAGTTTGTTGTCTTGCTTTATCATTCTCTGATGTATTCCTTTGAAGGTTTCACAAAGAGTTAAGTTACTATTGTTCTCAATTAATAGTTTGGGAAACTGAGGCACAGCATGTTGGAAAATTCATCCATAAGCTCAAAAGCAAGAGATGGAGCTGGGAGCTGGCATTCCTAGCAGAAGAGATTTTTTTTTTTTTGCTGCCATACCCCCACAAAATGTATTATTTCAGTGCCGGAACCTTCTGGAATCTTCTCTTCATAGCATTACTATAAGTATGAAGGTTTCTGGTCTGGCTAGGCTGGCTGAATCTGCTTGTCTCTGCTCTCAAATGCTGGGGTTACAGGCACCGACAGCCATGCCAGGCTTTTGTGTAGGTACTGGGAGTTTGAACTAGGGTGTGTATAGCAAATGTTCCTACTCATTTTTACATGTATACATGGCATAATGTTTCAAAGGAAGCAAATATTTGTTTCAAACCATGTCATTTCTTTATGATAAGATACGGGTGTACACTCAGCCAGCACAGCCCCTACTGAGATTCCACCGTGCTCCACACCTCCTAGACGTGCATTCAAACATGTGCAGACATTTCACCTGTCTCAAGTTCCAGGAAACCTTAAGCCAATAGCTACTTTAAAAGTGGGAATATTGGTTAGGGAAGACATGAAGTATCTCCTAAAGTATAGAGGTGGAACCTTGTCCCAGGAATGTTGTACAAGTGGTCTATTAAGTGTAACAAATGTTTCCTCTCTGTCTTCTTCCTGGACCAATCATCTAAGCTCAGGGAGGTCTCAGGAATAAAGAAACATTCAGTTATTTAATTTGGCATTTCCTAGGTTCCATAGAGCACAGAGTGCCCTTTCTATGGTGCTTTGGAGCAAGGTGACTAGCAAATGCCACTCGATTGTCATGTACTCTTTTGCTCTTTTCCTCTGGCCATATAAAATACACAGTCCCTCTACACCAACGTTCTGAGAGCTTCAATGCTGGACCCTTAGGGAAATGAGGATTTCAGCTAAGGACCTGGCAAGTCTCCTAGGTAAGCCAGGATGTCACATCCCTCCTGTGCCAAGTCACATCCAAATATTCTGAATAGATTAGGAATTCTCAGACCCTCAGGAATGTCTCAGACCTTCCTCTGGCACCTGCATGCAATGAGAGCAGGAGAGCAGTCTTAGGGTGCTAGCCTCGTTGGTCTATTGTGGCGTGACAGTGCAAGGTTGAATGCAGACTGCAGAAATTACATTCTGGAGGACAGTAAGTTTTATATGTATTAATAATCCCTGGCCCGAGAACATTTCTTAATGGTTCATGTTGCATTTATTACCATTAAATTATTATTACAATGTCGTGTTGGTCTATTCTAACTTTTTCTTAATAAATGGCCAAGAAGGAAGCTTAATTGTGCATGACTGCAAATGTAGGCAGCTCCCTGTCTCTGCCTCCCTCATGCCATTTATCTGCTCTCACCTCTGCCATAGCTTCTGAATTCAATATCCACAGATCTGGCTTGGATATGGGGTCTCAGTAGTGGTCTCCCTGAAGTAAGAATTCAAAGAATGAAAAAAAAAATCTATGGCGAGATTTTCTTTGAGAAAGAGAGATAGAAGCAAATGATGGAGGAAGAACAAATGTTCAGTAAATACCCACAAGGCAAGGACAGCACCAAGAGCTTCAGGGACACCAAGGGAAGAATCAGCCACTAGCCTTCATAAATCTCACATACAGGTCTCCCCCGCCCAGGTAATGCTGCCTCCCAGGACAGGAAATGGCAGGTTTGGAGTGCCAGTGTTGTATCACATCCCACTCACCCCTGGAAGAACAGAGGGCACAGCTCTCCCCTCAGAGCTGCCTCTGGGAAGTGGGGACATGGCAGTGGTCAGTCTGTTTGTCACCTGGGCCCCTAAGCCACTCTTCCTCCTAAGCCCCGCCCTCTGGAGGAATGAGGCTCAGAGGAGTACTGAGAAGCCAAGGTGGCCATTCCCAAGGAGAAAAAGTGTGTCCCTGGCCCCCAGGGAGTGAGAACAGAGACCCCGAGTGCCAGGTAGACGAGGCTGCAGGGAGATCCACCGTGGAGGCAGACTCAAAGTGAAGGCCACATCTTCCAACACTTGGTGACAAATGAACCCTCTCAGGAGCTCCACTTTGACCTATACCAGGTGATGAATGAAGAATGATAAAAGAAAGATAAACTGGCTAGCTTGGCCCCTACCCCCGAAAAGAAATGCTTTTGCCAGCCAAAGTTCTCTGTCCCCTGGTCCCCACCTAGTACCTACTGTTGGCTTCTACCCCCCAGACCCAACTGGTTCATACCTGGAAAGTCTGGAAATAATAACCTCTAATCATCACTCAGCTTGCAAGGCTGGGTCTCCTGAAAAGTCCAACATCTCACAGCTAGCTTCAAACATGTCATCACATCTGAGCCCAGGCTGAGAGGAACAGCTAACAAGAGGGCACCAGTCCTGGTTTATCACTCTATACACAGCAGAGCTAGCTGCATTTACAGACTAAATGTTGTGTGCACTTCTGAGTTTTGATTGGTGGACGGGAGTCAAGAGAACAGTGTCTGAAACTGCAGTGCAGCCCAGGAATCTCTAGGTTTGGGGAGGAGCCCAGTCTCCAGGTAGCCTTTATCTTCACACTCCCTGGCCTCAGCAGCTGCACCCTCAGTGGCCTCTGTCTGGTTTATACACTAACACCCACCTGACTTGTCATTTAGTGCATTTGGAAAAAAAAATAACTTTCCAAAGAGTCTGACTGACATAGCTCTGCTGCCTATTGGGCAGCTCCTGGCTGGTGGAGCCTGTGGGCCTCACTTCTCCATCCAGGCTTGTAAAAAGCTAGTCTGTTTTGTTCTGCTGAGCTCTGATTATAGCTACCACCTTCAAGGCAAGGTATATACCTTTAATTTAGTCTGGAAAAACTTCCCACAGGCAGCCTGGACCTGCCCTAGAAGCCAGAAGTGTGAGCTTCCTAGAATATAGGATCCTGTTAGGGAGGGCCTGTGCAGGAGGCTGGGGGCCTGGGGTCTCTTTGTGACTCATGGAAGATACCACAAGCCCATGTGAAGGGGTCACCCAGCTGGGACAAACCATTTCATCCTTTTTTTTTCTGAAGCATGAGGCCAGGGAAGACAAAGCTCCAAGTCTCTAACAAGTTCCTTGCCCTGGGCTTTCCAGATATTTCTTCTCTGCAGCAAAAGAACGCTGCTGCAGCTTGATTTAATGAGCTCCATTGGGGTTGCTTGCTTTCTAGCTGTGGGCTTGCAGACTGTGAGGGGCCAGGACTGCACCCTGCCTGAGTTGCCTCCTACAGAAACTGCGAGGGACCTTCCAGCACCAGCCCCAAAACCCAGACCCCAGCTGGTATCAGTGCCTATAAACACCACACACTGATTCCAAGTGTGGAATTAGATTAGACTCAAAATAGTCGCCCGGCACCTGGGTCTCTGCTAATGGTCACTGGGATAGTAAGTGCTGACTTTCTGTAGCCAAGTCCTCTTTTTCTGAAGCCCTCTCATTTGAATCCCACACTGCTGCGTTTTTGTGTTTTGTGTCTGCTGCATTCTCTTTGTGGCTGCTCTCCTCTTTGCTATTTGGTGCATAGTAACAGTGTGCTGCCATGTCCCTGTCTCACAGGTGTCCACAAAAGTGGTGTCCTCTGAAAAGTCACAGCACTGAACTTTAATTTGAGACAGGATTTCTCTGTGTAACAGCTCTGGCTGTCCTGAAACTTGCTTTGTGGATCCAGCTGGCCTTGAACTCACAGAGATCCATCTGCCTCTGCCTCCCAAGTACTGGGATTAAAGGTGTGCACCACCATGCCTGGCCCAGCACTGAACTTCTAGTCCCTCTTTGGCACTATTGTTCAGGCTGTTTTTCATTTCTGCCTTTCTCTGGTGTCCTCAGTGGTAGCTGGCTCTATTTCTGTTCTTCATTCGCAAGCACCCAACACTCAAGTATTCATTCTAGTCAATCATGAAAATATGTTCCTTACCCTACAGAGGCTGCAGCACCATGTTCAGCCATAGCTAGATCACAGGGATCAAGTTTATAATTGTGTATGTTTGAGTTTTTAACAAACTTCTGAAGTAACAACTGATGTCAGACAGTGTGTTGGGTATTAGGTGGCATGGCTGTTCAGCACAGAAGGTAGACTAGTCATTTTTTACTTATTGATTGATGCATTTACTCAAGACACAGATGGGTTTTTGTATGTAGAGACTATGGGAGAGAGGTTATGCTTTTATTTCCATAGAAAATGAGAGGCTATAGATTCATTCCAGGTTAAAGATGATCAGGTTTGATTGAGGAAGACCCCCTGGAAATCCTAACTACAGGCACAAAGAAATAAGCCTAAAAAACCTACAAAACATGTCATATATTTTACCTGCTCAAACATAAAACAACAACAAATATCATCTTTAACTAACTTGTATACAATACACAGTCTATACTTGTACTAATATAGATATGTATGTTACCTTTAAAAGTTTATATATTTTAAGAACAAGGGGACCAGACACCAATGAAAACAAACTGCTAAGTGATCCATCTCTAAATGTCTCTGTTACAGTCTCTTCAGAGTTTTGGATCTAGAACAGCTTCAAGGCTGCTGGCTAAGATAGTCCAGCCTCACAAACTACTCCAGCCAATACTTAACCATTATCCCAAATTTTCTCAGGGTTCACAAAGATACCAATGCTCCCAGAAAACAGGAAGTAGTCTAGAGAATGGTATCCATATTCCCAAAAGATGGGTTATGAATATTTATTGTCATTTAAGGAGGATTGATTACAAATCACTATTGGTCTTAGTTAACAAAGGAAGACTAAACAATAGAGTTAAATTCAAAGATCTCTTTATAACAGAAAAAGGAGAATATGATATAGGAATGATAGAAAAAAGGGAGTAGGTTGTTGAATCTACTTTAATCCAAAAAGCAACTATTAATCTCAAAATATTTTACATTGGTATAGATTTTGGTTTATTGATACAAATTTAAAGTTATTTTTATACTGTATATATGTTTCTATTCTTGTTTGTGCTATTGTGCTTATACAGATTATTTTAAAATATAATATATAATTAAGAAATACAGGTTAATAGCCATCTATAATAATTAAACTTGTCATATGAGGTGTGTTTTCAAGGTTAGACAGATATATTTAAATAGATAAATGATTATTAAATACTTCAAAGACCTACAGAATATGGTATTTAAAAATTTTGATAAGACAGTGAGACATGTATTCTCTTGGAAGAACCAATTTACTTCAGAGAATATGATGGCATAAAGTAACCTCCATATGGAGTTTGCTATCTTTATGGCAAAAGCTCACCATTTGGGCAAAACTGCCCTTGCCTCAATTGCTGACAGTATACTGTCCAAATTGGACCAGCAAGACACAAAAGAGGGACTTCCCAACTTTGCCAAGACAAAGCAGGTAAGTCCTTGAAAATTGCCTGCTTCTCAGAAAAGTTTGTCAGATATACTAGGCTTGTAGGCTAAAAATGAATGCCCCAATATTACAGAAAGCTTTGGGTGACTCTCTAGGCAGCCAAGTATTCCTGTCATTAGATAACATTTCATTCTTCTGCTGTCTTTGATGAAGTTGAAGACTAGATAGTCATACTTTAAGTTTTCCTTAGCTATGATAAAAGGTAAATTAGGTGTAAAAATTTATATTCATAAAGACAATATAAATAATAAAGTATCTTTCTCTAAATTTGACAAATACTGGACTGGATATTGTAACTGTAATTCTTACTTAATAACTCTATTTGTGTTTTCTAATTTTACTATGTTAAAGTTAAAACCTTTCTTTTAAATTAGACGAAAAGAGGGAAATGCTGTGGAACAATCTTTGTACACTGTAAATATGTATTGCTTTCATTGTTAATATAAAGATTATCAGCCAATGTCTAGGCAGGGTTTTCAGAGCAAAGAGGTAGGAAGCAGGGTAGAGTCAGAGGAGTTGCCAGCCAGCCAGAAAGGAAGCAGGACATGCAGGAGAGGTAAAAGCCATGAGCCTTTGGGGAAGTGCATAGATTAATAGAAATGGATTAATTTAAGTTGTAAGAGCTAGTTAGTAATAAGCTTGCGCTATAGACTGAGCATTTATAATTATTAATAAGCCTCTGGGTAGTTATTTGGGAAGTGGCTGGCAGAACAGGGCTTATTACAGTCCCGATGAAAAGGTCCACCTATAGGTGAGCTACATAAGAGGTGCAAAATATTCAGGTTCTCAGACTTTACACCTCTACTGGTAAAGACAGGAGAGCTTGCTGCTTCTGCCATAGCAGTATAGTGACAATCTGCAATAGAAATCAAAGAAGCTAGCCCCTTGATGGTAGACGTTAGTCTGGTAGCCATGT
Source organism: Sigmodon hispidus (assembly GCA_004025045.1). Lineage (NCBI taxonomy): Eukaryota > Metazoa > Chordata > Mammalia > Rodentia > Cricetidae > Sigmodon > Sigmodon hispidus. The sequence continues at coordinate 80,598 of PVIH01000093.1, forward strand.
TAGTCAACTCTTCATCACTGTGGCTGAAATACCTGATACAAACAACTTAAAACAGGCAGCACTTACTTTGGTCATGGTTTCAGAGGAGTCTATCCATTGTGGAATAAGGGCCTGGTAGATCAGCCCACTACATGATGGGGTAGGAAAGAGAAGCGAAATGTTGGCTCTGGGCTGGCTTTTTCTCTCACCCTTGTTTTTTATATTACATGTGGGCCTCTACCAATGGGGTGCTGATGTTTACATTCAGGCTGGGCCTTTCCTCTAGGTAATCCTCTTTGGAAGCCACCAGAAGAGAATTTACCAATCTCTTGGACTATTCCAAATTCAGTCAAATTGAATGTGAAGATTAACTCTCACAGCAGCTCAGATAAACTAAGTCACAATATTCTCATTGTTACTTGGTTCCTCTTAGTTGATGTGGCACTGACCAAGGTTAGGTGTTACACACTATGCTAGAAATCTCAATTGTAGAGTTGCCTCCATCAGATTAGTCCATGGGACTGTCTGTGAGGCATCTTCTTGATCAATGATCAATGGCCCACTCCACTGTGGGTGGTGCCACCCCAGGCAGGTAGGTGGTCCCGGGTTGGTCTCCGGGCTTATTATAGCAACAGAAAGCAAAGAGGGCCACAGCCTTAACCAGGGTGGGAACTGCTGTGGTTTGGATGTGCAGTGTGCCCCACAGGCTCATGTGTTTGGACACTTACTGTCCAGTTGGTGGTGCTATTTGGGGAAGTTGTGGGAATTTTAGAACTTGAGTCTTGAGTCTTGCTGGAGGAAGTATATCTCCAGGTGTGGGGTGGGCTTGGAGGGTTTACACCCTTACCACACTTCCTGTTCTCTGTCTCTGCCTCCTGTGTTCAGATGTAATCTTGTAGCTTCCTGCTCTGGGCAGCTGCTCTATTATGGATTCTTTCTCTCTCTCTCTGGAATCCTAAGCACAAACTAACTCTTTTGTAAGTTACTCTTGGTTGTGGTATTTTATCACAGCAATAGAAAAGGAATTGACACAGGAACTCAGCTGCCACATTTCAGGAACAGCAGACTGTCCCCTTGATCTTCCAGACGAGACTCAGAAAGCACTGCCCAATCTGGTCCGATGAGAACTAAAACATAACTTCCAGCTGAGGAACTGGAAACAGCCCAGGCCTGCCCCACTCCAGCTCAGATTCACTTCCTGGTATGTGGTGATCAGAGCAATGTGCAGGAGGAGCTGACCCACATGCTCTTGGTCACTGTAAGCTGGGGTGCTCTTCCCCTCAATGAAGCTCTTGGCTTCATTATTTTTCTAGGCCCCTACCTGGAAGCGTTGGCTCTGATACTCACCTGGCACAGTGTTGTTCTTCCGAGCCTCCTTCTCTTCCCTAAGTGGGTGGCCCCTTATGCTAGCTGTTACCTCCCTATGTGTCGTGGGGACTGGTACCTAACTGGGTCTCATAAATGTTCCTGCAGCCTGACTAACCTAAACAGAATGCTTGGCAGTGGTGAGCGGGCATCAGGAGCCAAGCTCCTGGGCATGCATGGAGAACAGCCTGGCAGACCTAGCAGTAGCCTCCACAACAGCAAAACAAACTGCTGCCCAGGGAATTTCAGGCCCCACCAGAGCTCTTTACTTCAGTATCTCATTAGAAAGGAAAGCAAGAAGTATACTAGGGATCAATTAGATGCACAATGCAAATGTTGCTGTTGTTCATGTGTGTGTGAGTGCATGTGTAGGTGTGTGTGGTGCATGTAACATTGGGTGTTCTCTATTATTCCCTACCTCTGAGACAGGGTCTTTCACTGAAGCTGGAGGTAGGCTGATAGCCAGCAAGTACTGGGGTAACAGGTGCATGGCCACACCCAGATTTTTATGTGTGTTGGGGATTTGAACTCAGTTCTTCATGCTTGACCAGCAAATGTCTTACCCACTAAACTCTTTCCCAGTCTCTCATGTAGATTTTTGAATGTCTAATGACAGTGTCCTGTAGCTTTGAAGGTGATTCCAAACTCTGCAGAGTTGAGAGCGGGCTCCTTGCTCCTCCTCACACGTTTGTCCTCATGTCTCCATTACCCCCCTCCCCAACCTTTCTTTGCTGGGACTATCAGAGGCCTGTCTATGCCTTAGAGTTGGTCCAATACTTCCAGGAAAACCCCACTCCACCTGCAAGAATACATTTCTTTAGAACTTCAAGCCCTGTGTTTCCCATGCTCTTTTGGCCTCATGATGAGGCCACAGTCTACTGTTATTATTTAACTTCTCATGTACAGGCAGATGCTAACTGGGAGTGAATTATGTTCTGAGATCATCTGTAAGTGCACCATTGAAACCTGAACACGTGTTCCCATAGACACTATGTTACTGACAGAGGTGGGCCCCTGGGCAGCTCAGAAAACCTACTAACCCACAACAGGGCAGAACTGGACCATAGTGGGAATCTGGGGGCTGAAAGAGGCCAGAAGCTGAAGGAGCTGATTTTTCCTTCTGGAGTACAAGGCTGTCAGAAAACACACAAAACCAAATCAAGCACATTGAAATACTTCAGTGCCTTCAATTTTATCTTTTCTGGAACTTTCTTCTCTGTACTGCTCTTTCATCTGTCATCTGCCCAAGGGTCCCAGATATCTTTCCTCTAGCTGCTAATGTCTAGCAGACTATGTTTCTCTGAACCTCCTCACTCCTTCCAGGGTTCACATTTTCCTGGAAGGGATTTCCCAGGTGAAAAGTGGGAAGGATTATGCTAAGCATGTGTCTGAGAAGGAATAAGCCAAACATTTGTAGCCAAGGCTTTTGATCCATAACATCTGGGCTGAGACCCATGATGATAGCTGATTGCCTAGGACAGGACTTCACCTCAGCCTCACCTGGTGATGATGCAGTCCCATGGCTGCCCAGGGACTTCAGTGGCCGCAAAGAAGACCTCAGCTCCTAACTCTTCAGCCACCCCAAGGATTCTTAAACCTGTCAATCCCAAGCAACGCTCCCCATCACTTTGTGTATTTATATTGCTTTTTTCCCCTCTTCATTGTGTCCCCATGTAGACCTGTAGTTTATTTTAGACACGCATTTCTGTTTCTCATTTGTCTGTTGAGTTTAAGAAAACAGCCCAGTTCACCTTCTGTGACACTTCATTATGGACATTTTTTACTTTTCCTTTTTAAAATTGCTTTCCTGCCTTCAGTTGTCAACTATTGAATTTTAATCTCCCGAGTTCTTAATTTCTGTTCTAATTCTTACTTCTGGGAGTCCCGCTTTATTCTTATGGACTTTATTTCTGGAATGAAGCTCTCTTATCTCTTTCTTCATCGTAGTTATTTAAGGTCCCATGTCAACTCCAGTGTCTACACCCTCTCTGTCTCTTTCTAACTTATCTTTCCCCACCTCTTTGGCATCTATTTTCCACTTACCGCTTTCTCTTGGTATGTCTGGTAGCTTTAAAACTGAGTGTTAGATACTGTGCATAAACAATCCCAGAGCCGGGATGATGTCATCTTCCTTTTAGAGAAGAATTAAGGTTCTCTCTTTCTCTTTCTCTCTCTTCCTGCCTTTCTTTTTTCTGGAAGGCTGGTGAAGTATTATCATCTGATATGATTGTGACCTGGTTATTTGATGAGATGGTTTAACTTCTACTATCGAAGTGACTGGATTTAGCATCCTCTTAGGAGACATGCTTCTGGGTGTGTCTCTTCAAGGGCATTTTGTGAGAGGATTAACTGAGGAGTGGATCCAGCCTGAATATGGGTGTTACCATTTCACAATTTAGAGGCCCAAAGTGAATAAAGGTAAAGAAAGAGAGAGGCAGGTAAGTGTGAGCTTTCCTTTCTCTCTGATTTCTGGTCCATTAAGATATGAACAATCAGACCAAATGTAGTGGCTCAGGCCTTTAATTCCAGCACTTGGGAGGCAGAGGCACGAAGATCTCAGTGAGTCTGCGACCACCAGCCTGGCCTATAAAATTGAGTTCCAGGACAGCTAGAGCTACAGTGAGAACCTGTCTTGAGCAAACAAAATGACAACAGTGACAAAAAGATGTGACAAACACCCTCATGCTTCTGCCACCATGCTGTCCCCACTACAGGCCATATCATTAGATCTTGGTCCCCAGTAAATCCTTTCTCTCATGAGTATTGTCAAGTATTTGACCACATCAGTGAAGAAAATAACTATCACAGTTACCTTAGGTCTTTTTCTTTCCAAAGCCTCAGCTAGAAGCTTGAATGTTTTTTGTGCACACCCTGAACTTGGATTTTGTTTTTCTAGCACTCTAAGACTATGGAAATTAATGATTAGGTTTTAATCCCTCAGTGGGTGATTTCTGCTTGGTTTCTGTGACAGTTAATTTTGTGTCTGAATAAAGGGATGCCCAGAGAAACATAAAGCTTTCTTTCTGGCTTTGTATGTGAGCATTCCCGAGATTAGCATGTGAATGGGTATACTGAGTGTGAAGGTTGCCTTGCCAATGTGGGTGGGTATCATACAGCCCGCCATGGAAGGCCAGAATAGAACAAAGGGTAGAAGTGGGGTAAGTGTAGTCTGTTTGAACCCAGTCACCCATCTGCCTCTGCCTCACTGTGCTTGACTCTCAAGGTTTCAGTGTTGTACCAGGACTTACATTCCACTGTCACCATCACCTCAGCTACCCCACCCAAATGTCCTCAGCCCAGTAGACTCAGACTGAATCTCACTACCACTTTCCTGGAGCTCTAGCTTGCCAAAGCAGAGGGTGGGACTTCTGGCTTTCCATATTGGTTCTACTTCTGTAGACAGCAGATTAAAACAGCATTTTAAGCCCATGTAAGATGCTGCTACAGGTCATAGCCTAAATCCCCCAGGACCAAAGGACTTTGACCTCAGCTGCTTGGAAGCTCTCTTTGGGGGATTTTTCTCTCCTCAGGAAAGTTCTTCCCTTTCCTGTGGTCAGGGCAGTTACAATCCTTTCTCTGTTTAGCATCTAATACCATGTAGAAATGCTAGAGAATTATAAAGGGTTTCTCCAGCTCCAGAACTCTCTGCAGCATCATCAGAGGCTGGCCCCAGAATCTAATTTCTTCCTCTCCCTTCCATAGAGATTCTTTCCAAGTGCATGGTGCTCACTCAGTTGTGGTGTCAAAAAACTTGACCTGTGTTATCAGGTTAGCACACGCATGACTGAGAAATCTATAGTGTGTGTGTGTGTGTGTGTGTGTGTGTGTATGTGTATGTATATGGTGTATGTGGTATGTGTAGTATAGGTGTATATGTGGTGTGTGGATGACATGGTAGTATGATATGTGTGTGTGTGTGTGTGCATGGTGTGTGTTGTGTTAGTGATTGTTGTGTGTATATTATATGTGATATGTATGTATGGTATAAATTGGAGTGTGTATGTTAATGTTTCTATTGCTGCGATGAAATACCATGACTAAAAATCAAGTTGGGGAAAAGAGTTTCTTTGACTTACATTTCCATATCACTGTTCATATTGAAGGAAGTCAGGACAGGAACTCAAACAGGGCAGGAACCTGGAGGCAGGAGCTGATGCAAAGGCCATGGAGGAGTGCTGCTTACTGACTTGCTCAGCCTGCTTTCTTATAGAACCTAGGACCACCAGCCCAGGAAGATGGCACCATCTAAAATGGGCTGGGCCCTCCAATATCAATCACTAATTAAGAAAATGTCCTATAGCTGAACTTATGGAGCATTTTCTAATTTGAAGTTCCCTCCTTTCAGATAATTCTATCTTGTATCAAGTTGATATAAAGCTAGCCAGCACAGTGTGTATGCATGGTACGTGTGTGTGGTATATACGCTACGGGTTTGGTGCAGTGTATATAGTAAAAAGGTGAGGAGTGTGTGTGTTATGTCTGTGAGATATGCATGCTATGGTGGAGTGTGTATGCTGTAAATAGGATGTGTATGGTGAGTGAGTGGGGTGTTTATGCGTGGGTGTGAATAGTATGTGTGTGTGTGTGTGTTATATCTGTGGGATGTGGATAGTGTTGTGGGGCCTGTGCCTTGAATGTTAGGCATTTGTCAATGTATTTCTTGTGTCTTGAGAATTTTGTCCTCTGTGGGGCCCTTGCTACTTTGGTTTTTTTCCAGGGCCTTCCAACAGTTGGCCTTTGTATTTAATCCAGCGTTATAGTTGTTCTCAGTGGGGAATTAATCTGATATCATCCGCTTCATCATAGCTGGAAACAGATCATGCTGACTGTTTAATTCTCAGAAGCCAGAAGGAGCAATACCGGAAACTGTTGCTGGGAACTTAATTCTGTTCAACAAAGGACCGTTGATGGGAGATGCAGAGATGAGCTGTGGGGAGAAAATGCCTGCTTGTCTCACTCTGAAGAAATGGACAGAACACCCAGATATGTACTCTGAACTTCAGATGCAGAGGCTTCAAAGCTCCCATGGAAAAAGCCAGGCTCCCAGGGCATGCAAAGAAACTGTGAGGTGGGGTGGGGGATGGGGAGGGAGATAAACCAAGACTCAGAGAGTAAGTAAAATCCTGGTTGTATTGTGAGGAAAACAGCGAAGAAAAAATGAGAAGAAAATTGAAAATCCCAGTAAGACTGCCACATTGCTATGCCTGTGGCCTAGGATGTGTGTGAATAGTGAGGGCCCTTCCTGGGAGAGCTAACATGTTGCAGAAGAGCAACAAGAACCAGGGGTTAAAGGTCACATTCACTGACACCCTGGGTGACAACTAGCTAATGAGGTTTAATAGAAATGATGGATATGAAAGTAGATGTGTGCCTGTGTGTGGAAGTCAGGGAACTTCCTCAATTGCTTTTTGCTTTAATTTTTAAGACAGAGTCTCTCACTGAACCTAGAGTTGGCTGATTTGCCAAGGCTGGCTGAGCGGCCAGCAAGTCCCAGAGATCTGCTTGTCTCTGTCTCCTCAGAATTGGGATTACAGGTGTGGGCGGGCCATCATGCCCAGCTTTATTTTTCCAGGGGTTGGAGGGATCAAACCCAGGTAACCGTGCTTGTTCAGCAGGCACTCTAGGAACTAGCTACTTCCTTAGCCTTTATTTACTCAAGTTTCAAGAAGCCCACTTGACCAGGGGAAGGAGAAAAGAAAACCACTCTTAGTAAGTAGTCAGGAGAAAAGTACCACATAGATACCACAGTTTGCTGAGCTCATTTATACGCAGGAGAGATTCGTAGTGTGAGCTTGCTACCTAGAATACAGTTTTAAATTACATTGGAGGTGTGATGTTGAGAACATGTTAGTCTCTGGGCTCAGACCCTGCCATGTAGTAGTACTAAGAGCCACTTGGGAGTTAATTAAGTCATGTAGACTCTGCCCTTCTTAATGGGGTTTAGTGCCCTTATGAAAGAGGCTGTCTCTTTTGTCCCTTATGAGGGCTGTTAAGGAGTCCCATTTGCTGGGCAGTGGTGGCACACTCCTTTAATCTCAGCACTCAGGAGGCAGAGACAGGCAGATCTCTGTGAGACTGAGGCCAGCCTGGTCTACAGAGTTCCAGGACACCCAGAGCTGTTACATAGAGGAAACCTGTCTTAAAAAAAGAAAAAAGTTCCATCTATGGGGTAGACACAGCCTTCATCAGACACCAAATCTGAGATAACTTTGTGAGTTCAGCAGTCTTCAGAAGGTCAGGAAATAAATATCAGTCATTTAAATGCAACTCAGTCTAGAGTATTTTGTTACAGCAGCCTGAATGGATTAATAAAGACCTGAATTCCGACAACCAACACGAGGCATTAACAAGTGAGGTATTCAGAGAAAGACTGAGTAATGAAAGATCAGAGAGACAAAGGACCCAGCCACTGCAGAGACTTCTTATTTCTACAGAATCCTCAGGCCATAGGGGCCCCAGCTCCTGTCTCCTCTGGCCTTATATTCTTCTCTCTGTCCAGCCATATCACTTCCTATCTCCACCTCCCAAATGCTAGGATTAAAAGTGGGTGCCTCTGACACCTGGCTCTTTTAGACTGGATCAATGCCTTGTAGCTCAGATGGCCTTGAACTCCTGATCATCCTGCTTCCTCCTTCCAAGTGCTGGGATTAAAGGTGTGTGCCACCACTGGGGGAAGTGGGGGGGGGCCTCTATGGTTAATTAGTGGCTAGCTCTGCTCTCTGATCTCCAGGCAAGCTTTATGTGTTAGAGCACAAACAAAATATCATTACAGGGAATAAATCACATGAGGGGATTGTGAAGAAATGGAAGGAGAAGCAGGTGTGTTGACAGGGTGCGCCTTCAGGCTATTGGGTGAATAGGAAAGGATTTAGTTAGATTTCATTTATTGGTTGGTGCTGGGGCTAGAACCCAGGGCTTTGCTGGAAGTGGCAGTGCATTCTACCGTTACAGTACAGCTCCTTCCTTCTCCATGGCAGAATTTATTTTGTTTTTATATTTTGAGACATGGCTTCTCTGTGTAGCTCTGGCTGTCCTGGAATTTACTCTGTAGACCAGGCTGGTCTCAAACTTACAGATCTGCCTGCCTCTGCCTTCTGAGTGTTGGGATTAAAAGTGGGGGCCACCACCACCTCTTGACTCACAACAGAATCTTAAAAGAACTGAAATGGTTTCATTCAAGGCTGATAATGTCCCCTCCCTGTGGCCTGTTCTAGAGAGGTGGGTCCTAAAGGTCATTCAGTTGATACGGAAAAGGCAAGGGGACATAGCTGTTCCCTCTATTGTCCCATTTATAAAATTTGAGCCAATATCGTTTAGGAGATTTTACATAAAATATAACATTTCTGACTTCTATTGAACAATCAGAAGATCTGTGAATATTTCACAGTTTCTCTGTCTTTCTTGTTTCTCTTTTATTATTTCTCATGAGGTTGCTGATTGGAGCCATGTTATTCTATTTCAGACTTAACAGTTTAGATTGACCTCTAACCCTGGGGCTGTCAACTCACTGGCTGACAGTGACAGTATAATAAAGCCTGGTATGAAAAATAAATGAACTAAACCATTTACATTTTCTTTGGGCCTTTGGAACTAAGAACTTCAGGGTGAAGCAAAAACATTTCCAAGGGTTTTGATGCTCAAGTAATAGAGGAATCTTGAGAGGTCAGGGAAGTCTGAAGCCTCTGAAAGGTGTGTGTGTATGCATGTGCATGTAAAGGTCAGAAATTGGTGATGGGTGTTTTTCCCAATTGCTGTTCATCTTATGTTCTGAAACAAGAGTTTCTCCGTGAAATCTGGAGATCATCAGTTCCATTTGGCTTGGTGAGCCCCTAGGATCCTCCTGTGTCTGCTCTCTGTCTCCATCCTTCCCATGATGGAGTTACTTACACATAAGTACTCTATGCCCAGCTTTTTTACAGAAGTCCTGAACTGGTACCCAGCCCCGCCCTCCCCCCCATGAGTTTATTCTTGGGAACTTGGAGGGAACAGGTGAACCTAGTGAGGCAGAGGAGTGGGACCTGGTCAAGCTGTTGGTTTTGTTGTTGTTTTGTGATTGTTTATCATTTTGATTTTAGACTCTATGTATCCCCTTGAATAAACTCTTTTCTGTTGTTATCTTTTTTCTCTTTTTGCTAACCTTAGTGTTCTTTTGTTTTTGAATTTAAGAAAATCTAATTAGAGCCATTTTAAGACTTCTCCCATCCCGTGAGCCTGTGATTCTAGAACCTGAGGAAGGGCTTCACCTAGAGTGTGGCTCCCTGAACCCTCTGTGGTAGCAGAGTACACTGTGGTGTATGTAGCAGTCCTTCTGACCTTTTACAACTAAGGTGTGCCTGTCACCTGACAACCACAAATACTCATGCTCCTTAAGATCTAAGTCGATTATTTTCCCAACAAGGAAAAAATTGTGTGTAGCTAAACTGTGCTTTCTCACACCTATTCAGCAGCCTTAATCTGATAACTCCCAGTTAAGCGACGAGAACCTCCTCAGATGCTGTTATTAGACTGTGAACTTAAAGATATTTAACTTGTTGATTCCGTCTTTAACCTCAGAAACAAGTGCAGAACTGTTTATCAGCTCTGGTGTGCTTACCTTGAAATGGAAGCTTTTCAGTGACCATGATAATGGATGCCCTCTGTGACACAGCTGCCTTGTTGCAAGCTTTTCAGAGGCTTCCTCAGCAGGCCCCCTAAAAGAGAAAAATATGATGCATATTGTAACTCATTATAAAGTCAGAGATGTGTCATTTCAGGCAACAGCTGTTGACATAGAAGACAAAGAGCTTCAGGCTCCTGCTGCCCCAGTGAAGGCAACCCAGGAACCACTCGGAAAATGTATCATTGGGGAGAGCTGCCAATGGTGATGGCGTCTCCCTGGCACCAGCTACACAATCTGAAACCTGTCTCCGATCAGTCACATAGACTGGAAGGGTACAGAGAGACAAAACATCTGGTCACTGGCTGCACTTTCTATTTTGCAGCCAAGTATTTTGGCGTCATGGAGATTAGGACTTGACTGACTGGTCTTGGTGGAAAATTGTTCTGGTCTTTGCTACCCTGTTTTTGTAGATGAAGTTTAACATGGATATGTGAGTATGAGGGATTCCACACCTGCTTAATCATTCCAGAGGCAATTCATGCAGGACACTCATTACACACAGCGGGACAAGCCAAGCCACCCTTTCCCACATTGGTTTCATCGGCTAGAATTTCAAAGATTTCCTTTGCTGGAAAAAGACATCTTAGCAATGTCTAGCAATAATGACAGTCTTTTGAATTGCCGCCATAAAAAGTGAGAGCAAATCTTACATCTCTTCTTACATTTCTCTGTAACTTTACCCAGTAGAACAACAGACTTCTCTCTGCGATGAACATCTCTACAGGTTTTGACAAATGTATAGCACTGTTATATGTACATCACACCCATGGACATATGCAGAGGGGCTCATTGTCCCCCAATTCCCTCATGCTCCCCCTTTGTGACTAGCTCTCACTACCACCTCCACCTCTGGAAACCTCTTGTTGTCGATCTTCCCTATACTTTTGCCTTTTCCAGAATATTCTATAGATGGAAGCATCATACAGGGTGGAGCCTTTTGGCTTTGGGCTTTACCTTCTTTTTGGAGATAGGCTAGCAGTGATCTCAAATCTTCTTGCTTCTGCTCCCTGAGTACTGGGATTGCAAATGAACACCCACATGCCCAGCTTGTTAATTATTAATCTCATTTGTTTAGTTATGTTTGTGAACATTTTCCCCATTAGTATCTTCTATACAGAGAAAATAAAACTTGGGGAAAAAAAATCCTGGGGGCTCTTAAGAGTCCTGAGGAGGGAGCAGGCTATGGTGCTCTCAGGAAACAGTCCCCTGCTGAGTTAATGCCTCTTAAGGAGGGTGTGCACCAATCAGAGAGATTTACACATCCTGCCTTAGCCTCTGTGCAGCTCTAAGCGGGAATAGTGGGCTGCTTGCTTTCCACTGTCTTTAACCAGCCTGGGGATCTGACCTGGGGCTGGGTAATTAACATGAATAGTTAGCTGGGCTTCAGTCCTAAGGGCAGTTGTGGCTTGGGCAGTATCAGGCTTGTGGAGAAAGTGCAAATTAACTCTGTGCTCAGGCAACACCCTTATTACCCTCCATCAACAAAGCAGCTGGAGCAGCCTTCTATTCACTTAGCTTTCCCTCATTACCGTAATTACCTTCCCAACAATGACTGTGTCAGCTCCAGCCTCCTTCTTGGGGAGCATGATTTGTTTATATAAGTAAACCTGTGGTTGCTGGGGGCGGGGGAGGGGATTGGCTAGGCTAATATTTGGGTATGGGCTTGATGTTAAGTTTCAAAACCAAGTCCAAGCAATCAAGTTAGTTCATCTGCGAGGTGGTGTTGGCTGGAAGATTCACACTGTGTAGAGCCCACACATTTACATATATGTTTGCCTTGGGTTTTTAGATTTGGACACCTGGCTCCCAAGATCCCCTTCCATCGCCTTGTCCTTGAGTTCATGACAGATCTCACAGATGATGGCTATGACCTTGTTAAAGAGAGACCACAAATCCATGTGAGCATTGCATTGGTTTGTCAAAATTTATCCTCTTGTGAAATTACTGTATGTACAGTAGGGTCTTTGACATGGCCTTTGAAACTCTCCCAGCCTCTTCACAGGTGGGGGCAGCTGCAGCTGGCTAGGAGGGGTGGAGGTTAATATTATTGCCCTTGTTGGGTAATTGTGATTTTAAAAAAGACCATACATCTAAAGCTAACCATCTGAGAATGATTTGACACCAAATTCACATCCTTAGGTATAAGGTATGCCCTTTTGTATATGTGTAGTGATTATGTTAATGTGTGTTTTTGTATCTCAGTGGGCTCATCTAAGAAAAACCATTTAAGTTATTTTCCTTTATTTCTGAGACTCAGTTGAGTGGGGCATGAGGGCACCTAAGAACCACTAATGAGTATTTAGAGCCCAGAATGGGTTCTTGCTTTGATCAAGGAACCCCCACCTCCTTGGCTGAGGGGTGGTTGAAGCTTTGTGAGTAAGGAGTTTCCTCCTAGCCTGAGGTAGCAAGCAGTGAGCATATCTGGATCGAATAAAAACGTCTGATAATGGGGGGCGGGGCTTTAGCACCAGCAAGCCAGCACCTTGTGCATTTATTTATGGCTAGTTTAGTTAGAATGAAGACCCAAAGAACCATTCCTACGGTATAATATGGTGCCGCCATATACTGGAAACTTCATGCCCCACTGGGAGTAGGCAATACAACAGTGTAAGAACAGGAGCACAAATGTCATTCCTCAACTCCCAAATCCTACAAGTGTAAATTAACTAGTAAGAAATCTGCTAGGTGCTCACAAAACAAAATAATAATAATAATAATAATAATAATAATGATAATAATAATAGCATTCAAGTAAAAGCTTGACATGGTGCTTGTATTAGTCAGGTTCTCTGAAGAACCAGAAGCAATAGGACAAAAAACAATATGTATCAGACTTTGTTAAGTGAGCTTTAAAATGGTAAGAATCACACCTGAGAGCTGAGAGCCAGGAATGGCCAAGTCACACCTGGGAGTGAGGAGTGGCGAGTCACACCTGAGAGCTGAGAGCCAGGTGGTTCAGTTGCTCAGTCTCTGAGACAGAGTGCTCAGTGGTCAGTGGGGTTCTACATGGACGTCTGTTGGGGATGGCCAACAACCAGAAGTTCTTCAATCTATAGGCATGGTGCCTCAGCAGCCCCAATCTGAACCCAGAAGGTCCCTAGAGAAAAACTGGTCCTTCATTCATGATGAGAACGTGAAGACACTGGTTCTGCCATCAGGGAGAAATCAGCAGGAAGAGAGCAAATCAACTCTCAACTAGAGGGAAGCCAAAGGAGAGAAAGACTGAAGGACTTCTTTTGCCACACCCCTTTTGTCTGAGCTGCTACCAGAGGGTGCTGCCCACATCAGGGTGGGTCTTTCCACATCCACCCAGGAAATTATGACACTTCTTCAGGTGAAGCTCCCTATACATATGATTCCAATTTATGGCAAATTGAAGTTAAAGCCAACCATATAATGTCCTACACCTGCATTAGGGAGGTTGGGGCAGGAAGATCAGGAGTTTGAGTATCAAGATTCTGTGTACACACACATGCACATACGCACTGTAGAAAAATGGAGAAATATGAGTAAGCAAAGAAAAGGAGATAAACCAGTCACCAAGACAATTGTTATTAACGTTTTGCTGTATGCCACTTCAGGATCTCTTAAATGTACATAAACTCACTCAGGGAATACACTGAGAGCATGTGTAGACATCTGGACGTGTGCCTTTGTAGAGATAAGGTTGCAGGTCTATAGCACCTATATTGGTGAAGTTGTTAAGTCTTTGAGGTACCAGGTTCAGGGGAGCCTGCTTCAGCCCTAGACATAAGCACAGTTCCAAGAGAGAATGTAGAGGAGGCTAGTCTCCAGGCTCATGATTTCAAGCCAGCAGATGGTACTATTTGGGAGGTTCTGGACATCCCAGATAGCGTGGACCCTTTGCTCTATGTGGATATTTGTGTAGTACTATATTTTATATTTAATAAAAATCAGCCTGGAATATCAGAGAATATAACCACCCATAGTTGAGCCGGGAAGGTCAGAGAATGGTGACGTACACCTTTAATCCCATTACTTAAGAGACAGATTTTTCTCTGTATTTCTGTGAGTTCAAAGCCTAAAAATAAAACAATAGTAGCTCATATCTTTAATCCTAACTCTAGGATTATGATGTAGAGTTGAACCCAGAAGGGAAACAACTGGGCAGACAAGATATTTAAGGCAGATGTAGGCAGACATTCAGGTATTCTGTAGGAGCAACCAGCAAGGTTGAGGACTCTTGGAGGTAACTTTAACCCTGAGATGTTGACTGAGATTTTTTCCCCCAATATCTGGCCCTGAGTTTTCATTAAATACCAACTAGAATTCATGCTTTACATTTGCAACCCAGATAAGATGACAAATGGAAGGCAAGGTCTGGAGATGAGGTAGGGACAAGCTGAAGAATTTAGGTCACTTGGTGGCGGGCTCTTGGGGTGTTTATCATCTCTGGCCACTCCTCTCCACCTCTGCTTCCTGTCTCACTGGGAATAGTCTTCTTCTATCACAAGCTTGTACAGTTCTGGTGTTTGTCCCAAACGGCCACAGATCGAACTCTGAACCGGGAAGGCCAACAGAAATCTCCCTTTCCTGGCTGCATCTGTCAGGTATCCATAGCAACTTGAAAACAGGATGCTCTTCAGGAGACCTGTACAGAGACAACCCCCCCTTCCCCGCCTCTCTTGTTTAGTTTTCAGCTCCCGTGGCCTTGGTCTCTTCTTGGTGCCCATCTGCGGTAACTGCTTCACTTGCCTTTGTTCATGGTACTTTCCAGACCCCACAGCGTCTGTGTCTCTGTCTCTGTCTCAGTCTCATCACCCTTCCCCCCCACTATCTGTGTATTCATCACATCTTCTCTACCTAGTGCAGACTCAGTTCAAGTCTCCTCTCCTCAAACTCATGATGGGAAATTGTCTTTAGTTCTCTTCTGGGACTTGGAACCCAAGCTAAGCCCTGTTTCTGAGGCACTACCCACTTCCTGTAAGAGTGGACGTCTGTTCTTTCTGTTTTCCATGGGCCTTTATTCGATTTCATTCTGTTTTCTACCTTTTTCCTCTTTACCGAACAACAGCATCTATACTAACAGATGGCTACTTATTAATTTTTACCTTAGTTGATCTTCCACAGTATTTTAATTCAGGGACTGCTTTACACCCTTGAGCATTGATATTTTTCAGATGTCATGATACCAACTTCCCCTCTGTCATCCTTATTCTATTGATCCATTCAATCTGTAAAGGTAACTGACCTACGTGACCAGGGCCCCTCCTCCTTTCTGTCCCGAAGCCTCCACCTGGGTAATCTCAGCCCATTCCCATGGCTCTACATGCCAGTTACAATGCATGTCTCTGGGCCTTCATTCACCTTTTTTGAACTCCATTTTGCACTTCTTTGGGAAAGTCTCATAAAGTTTGCATGCCTAGAAAATTAGTCAATTTTCCCCAGAAGTAGTGTTATTTCTGTTTCTGCACTGGTTTGCTTTCTGTTGCTATGATGAAACACTGACCAAAATCAACTTGGGAGGGACAGAGTTTATTTGGCCTGCAGTCCATCATCAAGGGAAACCAAGGCAGGAGCTCAGGGCAGGAACCTGCATTCAGGAGCTGAAGGAAGCATACAACAACACTGCTAGCTGGCTTTCTCCCCCTGGTTTGTTCACCTAGTTTATTTAACCTGGGACTATGTACCTGCTCAGGAGTGGCACCCCACTGTGGGTCCTCCTCCATTAGCAATCAAGAAAATGTCCCACAGACAGTCCAGTTGGATACGGGTGATTCTGTAACTGAAGTTCCCTTTTCCCAGGTGTGTCAAGCCACCACACCATCTGAGTGAGTGATACCTTGTAGTGGGATTGTGTTCAAACCTATTACTACAGTACCTCATTTCCAGTCACTTCCATCAGAGTTGACCTCAACTTCTTCATCTCCCTCACTATCCACTTCTGCGGGATGCGGTCATGAATGTAGATAGTGAAGGAGATAAAGAAGCTTAGCACATCTCACTGACATCCATGTCTCTCTGTGTCAGTTGTCACCACATTATTCTATACTACTAGTCTCTCAATCTACACAAGTCTTAATTCACCTATCTCTTTCCATATTCATCTTCTCCCAACCCTGTTCACATCCAGCAGCCAGACATCTTTTCACATCATTCCCATCACAATATTCCAACAGTATATCATTGCCTTTGGGAGAAATCCCAGGTCAAACCCTGCCCTATTCAGACAAGATTTGTGCTGTGTCTTCACTGACACTGCCAGTCCCGTGACAATCTTTGTATCCCACCTTTGAACTGTTTTGTTCCTTCATAGATGCAGCCACAGTTCTTCCTCTGGAATTCTCCTTTCCACACTCTTTCTCTGGATCATTCAGGTAACAGCCTATGTCCTTCCCAAGAGTTTTCCTAAAACTCAATTAAGATTGCATTCAATGTTCCATTACAACATTGTCCTTTCACAACTATATATATATATGTGTGTATATATATATATACATATATATTCACATATTATTTGTGTGGCTGATGTATTTTGGTGGGACTGGAGATCATGCTCAGAGCCTCACACATGCTAGGTAGGTGCTCTATTACTGATCTTTTCCTCTACTTCTCCTAAATGGTCTGCTCTATGAGGGCAAGGGTTCTGTTCTGTTCATCACCATTTGCTCAAGAATATAGTATATGATTAATAAAAAAATTGACTGAGGAGACAAATAAATAAAAACAATTTGATTTTAACATTCCTAAAGAATAGAGCGGTTTTTGTCATTCTTTTTAACTTTATCTAGGAATTTGATAAATGTTTGTTGACCACTATTTTGCATTGTAAAACAATAAGAGCAGTGAGGAAGGATTATTGGGCTGTGAAGATGGATCAATGATTAAATCACTTGACATGTAAATATGAGGACCGGAGTTTGTTAGAGCCCACATCAATGAGGTGAGTATGGCTGCAAGCCCATAATCTCAGCAAGCACTCAGGAGACAGAGACAGGGATCCATAGAGCAAGCTTGCTAGCTAGACTAGCTTAATGGGCAAGCAAGAGCTGCCTCAGTGAGCAAGGCTAAGAGTGATAGAGGAAGCCTTCCAACATCAGCCTCCGGCCTCCATCCTCACATACTTGTGTATATTCACATGTGCTCATACACATCAAACAAGTACACACATATGCACAGATCACACACATGTACATGTGAGGAAAACAAAAACAGGATGGCAGCATTGTAACATGTTCAAATGAAAGTTACAAACTCTAACACTAGTCTCAGCAAATAAGAGATAATGTGTTACTCGTGGGATTCCTGAATTTGTGAAATGGCAATGTGCTTAGTAATACGAGTTTGTTATATTTTCAAATGCCAGATGAGCTGAACAGATGCATCTGAACCCTTGACAACACATAGACAAAAACATCTGGATCACTGGACAAATACTTCAGTTCACTAATGTGTTTTGGGTCTGTATACATAGCCACAGATTACTTTCAAACTGTTTCTTGGGAGGTGGCCACATGACTAAATGGACAGAGCTATATCTTATTCCAGAAAGATGATGGATAGAGGGACCTGAACTCAGTTTTGCTATAAACATGAAGGGACTTTGAACACATGTGACCCTCAAACACCTGCGCAGCAGAGATGATGAACATTAGAAAAGAGGCTGGAAATCAGAGGAATGTGCCCAGTACTGACAGGAAAGCTGAATTTTAGTCCCAATAAACTAAAGACTTGTGTTTAACATCCATCAAAAGCAGGAGACAAGGTCTTGGAATCCAAGGTGTGTAAATTGGGAACTTGTAAGAAGTTGAAGCACGCTGGGAGGAGATCAGAGGTCTGTCTGTTGGCCCAGAAGAAGACAAGGAAATGGTTTTAGCTTGAGGGATTACTGAAAAGAGTTCCCTAGAGAAAATTAAGCTCAGGGCTGACTGTGAGTTTTAGGCCCAAAACATGACTTTTAATCTGCTCAGAAACACAGCTAGGGACTATTTGTCTAAACACAACAATCTGTCCCCAAGTAGACACCTCTGGAGTGCCTGAAATCCCAAAGCACTTGCCAGTGACACCCCAACAACCCAGCTCAATGTGTTTCTCAGAAGTAGGCCCTGTTAAAAATGAACTCATGATTAAAACCACTGAAAATGTATGATGCAATAATTTATTGTGATGAAGATTAATAGACAAACTCAGCCAGTGTTTGGATTCAAGTTCCATGAACTTAAGGTAACATAAAGCATCAGTGAGGGAGCAGTATGCAAAGAGTGCTTAGAAACAGATAAGTTACTAAGTCCTGGGGCAAAGACCAAGACACTCCATGAAGGAAGGAAGGAAGGCTTAAGAAATAACGTGATAGACCTTCTCTATACGGGAAACACAGTTGCTGGCAAAGAACCAGTGAGTGGATTGTCCAACTGGAGAGAAAAATCACTGTGCTAAAGGTGAGATGATATCTAAACTCTAGTAGAGAAATCAGAGAGAAAAATATAAGGGGATTTAAGATAATGAGAGTGTAAAATGACAAAAATGTATTTTGCAAATCTACTAACAGAAAGAGATAATAGAGAAAACCTCAGAAAATATTATTATAATATTAAAGGAAAGTGTGTAGTGATTCTGAAGTAATTAAAGACACGAATTCTCCAATAGAAATCTCCAGCTTCCTAGGCTTTGAGAAGGAACACACACATAATTCCCAGTAAAACAAATAAGAACCAAGAGAAGAAAAATTTTAAAGCAAAAGTGGGAAAGAGAACAAATACAGAACAATGATGACAAAGGCTGTGCCTTCCTGGGCCGAGATGAAAAGGCCAGACAGCAGCATCCTTCCAGGGTTACAGCCTTAATCACAAGTGAGGGGACCACTCTTACATCTGTAACCCCAAGCATTTAGGAAGCTGAGTTCCAGGGTCTCAAGGAAGAGGAAGAGAAATGGGAGGGGGAAACTGAAGTAGAATTTTCCATTCATAGGCCGACAAGGAACGAAGAAAAACATGTAAGGGCGTCAAACTAAGAAACGATGTTGAGAAAACAAACCTCAGAATGTGTGTGATGGTCTAAACAAACAATGTATAGAAGAACTATGCTAATAATGGTCTAGCACACAATGGATTAAAACGGCACACCACACTAATGGGTGAGCCTGGTCAGGCAATGGAAACAGGAATTTTAGTACTCTAGAGCATTCTGATGGAGACTAAAGCAACTGGGGAAATTTTAGACCTAGTTAAATTAATTTGATCAACATCTTTTTTTTTTTTTTTTTTTTTGCAGGAAACAAATTATTTATGACTTTCAGCAAATTGATCCATCAAGACTCTTTGTGACTAGTAATAAAGGTTCTGAAAGAAATGTAGATGTCCATCAGAGTCTGAACAACAGAGAAATAATGACAAGATAAAGGATCCAGACTACATACAAAAAACAAAATTCTAAACAGGAATGGGAAAATTTTGTCACCAGTTTTTTGGTGAGATAAAGTACTAGAAACTACTGACTAGCCTATGATTCTTCCTCCTTTTCAATGCATTAGTCATACATAAATGTTACATGCCTTTATTTATTCTTTATTCATTCTTTAACCATTTCCTTAACACATAGGTTTTTTTTTTTACATATATGTACTTGTTAAAATTCAAGGAACAATATAACAAATGAATAAAGTACTTAAAGTTCATGCCTTTGTAGCACTGTTGATAATGTTTATAAATAATAGATCATTGTGTAATGTATCTGGGGTTATATATACAATGTATCAGGGGTTACACACTGAAAAAAATTACAGTAGAGTAAGAGGCAAGGGAAGGCTATATACAAGCATGTGCCCACATTCTACAGCAAACACTGCTAGGTGACATCTGAAATAATGTCTAAATGTGTTGATCAACATCTTAAAAATATAGCTCAAATAATAAGATTAGAATATATGACTTCTTTGAGACTTGGGAAGAATGGTCCAGGTGGTAAAGTGCTTGGCAGTTTTACCTCAGAACTCACATAAAAATGTCAGATCTGAAGCTGGGCATAATGCCTCACACCTTTAATCCCAGCACTTGGGAGGCAGAGGCAGGTGAATATCTCTGAGTTTGAAGCCAGTCTGGTCTACAGAGTGAGCTCCAGGACAGCTAAGAGCTATATAGAGAGACCCTGCCTAGGGAAGGGGGTGGGGCACAGAAAAGAAAACGTACCAGATGAGGTTGCATATGCTTCTGATTCCAACTCATGCTTGTAATTCCAGCAGTGAGGAGGTAGAAGGAGGATCTTTGAGGCTCTCTGGACAGATACTATAGCCCAATTGGTGAGCTGCAGGCCAATGGGAGACTTCATCTCAAAGGAGGTAGAAGATTTCTGAGGACAATACTTGCCAACATCTTCTGACCACTATATTGTGCATGCACATGTGCATATATGTTCATCCCTGCAAACATGTACACCTCATATATATAGGGAGACATATATAGATTTAAAAGAAATAAAATTGATGGGCTTAAGTCATTACTCAAAAGAAGTGAAAAATAACCCAGTAATTGCATCAATTTAAATGTGTTGAATTACTGGTAGTGTACCTCATTGTTGGCAGTAACAATGGAAATCTGATTAATATAAAAATATAAAAAATGTAAAAACAATGAAAAATTACTATGAAAAGAAAGTACAGTATGTGATAATGAGAATAGACTCAAATATACTCTAAGTAATTACAGCACATTTAAATGGATACAATTACCAGGTTATTTTTTAATGCTTTTAAGTAATGACTTGAGCCTGCCAATTTTCTTTTTTAAAATCTATTTTTATCATTGTATAAATGGCATATAAAAATTAACCAATTTTAAGTGTGAAATTTGACAAATTTCAAATAATGTTTGTTGTTGTTAATCACCAAATTTAAAAAACACAATATTAGCGGGACTCTTAACATTTCTTTTGCTGTTCTTTTTAGACAGTCCTCTGCTTCTACCCCACCATAGTCCTATGGCTACTGATGGACTTACAGTAAAAATGATTTGGAATTCTTGGAATTTCATATCAATGGGATCACACAACATCTGTTTTCATGGCAGAATGGAGTTTGAGATTCATTCGTTTGTTGATTAGATCAAGCTCACTCATTCCTTTTAATTACTAAAAGATGTAGCTTTCTCCTCCCGACTCCCCTCCTTCACTGTCTTCATGCTTCCTTCTTCAACGCTGGGAATCAAACCCAGGTTTTCATGCTTGCTAAACAAGATCTATAGTTGAGCTACATTTCCTGCTTTCCTGTTTGTTTTGCTACTATTATTATTGATTACTTTTAATGTTGTGTGCCTATCTGTGCACATGTGAGTGCAGGTGTGCATTCCCACATCTGGAGGCCAGAGGTGGGCTTTGTATGCCTTGCTTTACTGTTCTTTGCCTCGTCCCTGTAGACAGGATCTCTTACTAAACCTGAAGCCAGGGCACATTGTCAGCCAGTGAACCTCAGCCATCCTTCTGCCTTTGCCCTCCCCCCCCCATGCATAGCCATGCCTAGCTTTGCATGAGTCCTGGGGATCCAAACCCAGGTCCTCATGCTTGAGCAGCAAGTACCCTTATCCATCAAGTCATCCCCTCAGCTTCCTCTCCTCTCCAGCAGTTTGTTTAATTTGAGAAAGGGTCTTGCTAAGTTTCTCATGCTGGCCTTGAACTCATTCTGTAGCCCAGGAAGATCTTGAACTCTTAATTTTCCTGTCACAGATTTCTAAGTAGCGGGGATTACAGCCCTGTGCTACCAAGTCAGGCTGTATTTAATTTTCTTTGTGCATTTCCTAGTTGACAGACATCGTGTTGATTTTTCAAAAATTTGGTTGAAATGAATGCTATGAAATATTACTAGATATGAGTTTTTATAGTTAGTGAAGTAACACCTAAGAATAATATTGCAAGGTTACACTATAAGTTCATGTCACTTCACCATAAATGATACAACTTTCCCAAAGTCATTGTGGCACTTTGAATCTCCACTAGCAATATCTGGTTGCTTTACATCCTCACTGGCATTTGAAAACTTCAGTAAAC
The DNA here is from genome assembly GCA_004025045.1 of Sigmodon hispidus. Lineage (NCBI taxonomy): Eukaryota > Metazoa > Chordata > Mammalia > Rodentia > Cricetidae > Sigmodon > Sigmodon hispidus. The sequence goes on from PVIH01000093.1 coordinate 102,595, forward strand.
CTTCACAGATAAAGTGGCCTAGGAAGCATATTTATTAGATCTGAAATTCTTCAAAAATTTTGTTGGATTTGGAGTGCTGCAAAGTTGTGGTCTCTTCTGAAAATTTTGGGGGAGGATCTTTGCTCATTCACTCATTTTTTTTAAAGGTGATTTGAGTTGGTGCACATTCCTAGCTTGGCTTACCTCCCTCTTATTATCTTCAAGCCATCAGGGATGGGTGGATGGAGTGCTCATCACAGCATATCTTTACCTGCTTGCCATCATCACATCTCTGTCTGGTCACATCAGAGGAAGACATAATTAGATTGGGCCCATCAGAGTACATTACACATCTCCTCATTTTAACATCTTACAAAGTTATTTTTGCTATGTAAGGTAATAGATTCACAAGGTCCAGAACGCCATCTTTCTGTGCTATTATTCTGGTGGGTGTGCTTTTAATTTATTCTACATGGTGCGTTGCTAGGTTGTTAGTGGTGTGGCACTGTGGTTTTAACTTGCCATTTATGTATCTTATTTATAAAAGATTCAAACTGTTCCCCATTTTTATTAGTAATGGGTCATACGTGTTCTTTATTTAAAATGTATATTTTACAAATGTTTTCCCCAGCCTGTAGATAGCCTTTTAATTTAAAAAAAATCATGTATGTATGTGTCAGAGTGTGGGCTTGTGCACATGAGTGCAGTGCTCTTGGAGGCCAGAAAAGGGCATCAAATGTTGGGGCTATAGTTGTAGGTCCTTGTGAGCTGCTGGGTACTTACACCTAACCACTGAGCCATCTCTTCAGCCTCATTTCTTTTTAAGTTATCTTAGCCTTCTGAAGAGCAAAAGGTTTTCCTTTGTGTGGAGCCTAAGTTCTCCAGAATCTCTTTTATGACTCTGCTTCTTGTGACCTACCCGAGAGGTCCTAGGTTAATTTGAGGTTATTGAGATTTTACTCTGTATTTTATTCTAGAGATTTTGCAGCTTGGGATCAATACTTAGGGCTGTGATGCTTCAAGTTTATTTCTATGTATGGTAAATAATAAGGGTCAAGTTCATGTGTATACATGTAATATAGCAAAGTCAAGTTCATTTTCTTTCACATGTAGATACAATTGCCCCAGCACTATTTGGTTTACAAGACTGTTCTCTCTTATAGAATTTCTTTGATGTTTTTGTCTTAAACTAATTGAATTCAAAGTATGTGTTTAATTTTTTGTTATCTCCATTAATTATATATATATATGTATCCACATATATTCACTTTTGTCTAAAACAGTCTTGTTTACCATATTTACCACCTTGAAATCTGTCTTTGATGAAACACCATGAGCAAGGCAACTTCTAGAAGAACTCCTAATCCTTGAGACAGTAGGCCCTCAACAGACCCGTCTGTTGTTGTCACTGACATGGTGGGGAAGCCTGGCAGCATGTGCTAGGCACGGCTCAGGAACAGCAGCCGAGACCTCACATCTGGACCTGCAAACAGGAAGCAGAGTGTGCTGGGAAAGGTGCATGGCTTTGAGACCTCAAGCTTGCTGCCAGTGATACACTTCATTCCAGGAGGCCACACAACCTGCCCAAACAATGTCACCAGCTGGGGCCAAGTATTCAGGTGTCCAAGAATACAGGGCAGGAGGCATCTCATTTCAAGTGTTATATTTACTTTGCTTCTAACATTTTTTCCACTCATTTTTATTGATATTTCCTTGAACTCACAAATAAATTCAGTTCTCTTCTGATCTATAAATGTTGTGTAACTTTTCATTTATTTAGTTTCTCTTTTTTTGTGTGCTTTTTGATGCTCAGGTCTTACATATACATTTTAAAATTTGCTGCTAAGTAGTTATACACAATCTGATAAAACTGTGAATTGTATTTCCTTTAAATTTCAACATTCAGTTTGTATATTTTGTAAGTTGGTCTTAACCTGGTCTTGACAAATTATTATTTCTAACAACACATTTTTAGAATCCTTAGGTTTCTACTAATATGTGGTTTTATTATATGTAAATTTTATTTATGTTTATTGCTTGATTCCTTGGTTCTTTTCTACAAAATTGTGTTGTTTAGAAGTTAAGCATTCTTGTACTCTTTCCTGTTTTAGAGATAAAGAATCAGCTTTCTACTACTGAATGTGATATTAGTTGTAAGATTTCATTACTGCCTATTATCAGGTAATAAAGTTTGTACATCATGGATAGTTTCTCTTTTAAAATAGTAGAATTTACCTGGGAAGCCATTTGAACTTGTAGTTTTCTTTGTGAGAAGGTTTGTATTACAACAAATTTATTTTTTAAAAAGTAAATATTGATCCACTGAATGACTGTGTTAGTCTTATAAATGAGCTTTAGCAATCTGCGTATTTCAATTTGTCTCTTTCACTCAAGTTGTTGATCATGAATTGTCCAGTTCTCACTTACTTGGCCACTGATGCTGCCAAGTCTGTACTGCTGCCTCCTGTCACTCACACTGATATTTGCTTTTTATGTCTGATCCGGTTGGCTAAAGCTTCACAATTTTGACTATCTTTCCCCCAAATAGCCAGCTTTTGGTTTCAGTGAGTTTAACATTTCCTTTTCATTCCTATCTGATTGGTGGTTTCTCTTTTTATTGTTACTTCTTTATTTCTCTCTAAACACTGCTTAGGTTTAGGTTATATCCAACAGATTTTGTTCTGTTTTTATTTACATTTGGTTCATTATGTTTATTTTTATTTTTTAATCCACGAGTTGATTAGAAGTGTGTTGTTTGAGTTCTGAATATGTGGACATTTTACAGAAATTTCTCTGATGTCAGTTTTTTAAAGAATTTATTTTATGTGTTTGGATGTTTTGCCTGCATGTATGTCTGTGTACCACATGTATGCCTTGTACCCATAGAAGCCAGAAGAAGGCATTAGAACCCAAGGAACTGAGGTTATCAATGGTTATGAGCTATCAAATGGATTCTGAAAATCAAGCCAAGATCCTCTGGAGGAACAGTCAGTGCTCTTAACCACTGAGCCATTTCTCCAGCCCTGTCGATTATTTGTTTTTGTTGTGTAGGATTATATTTTGTTCAGTATTCATTCTGTCCTTATAAATTTGTTAGAACTTGTCTTATGATCCAGAATTTGATTTTTTCATGAACTATTTGCATTTCTTCCTTTAGAAGAATCTGCTCTCCTACTGTGAGGTGACTGTTCCAAAGTCAAACATGATGATTAGATCGATGGTCACTGTTGTGTAAACTTCTCATGGGAAGACTTAGAAATGTCTGCTCAGCCCAGATTGGGGTCAGATGGCAGATCAGAGTGAGGGTACCACCTAACTCCATCCTGGTGAATCAGTGAATTTTATTTGGGTCATTTATAGGAATATGGGCAAATGGTTGCTTATAGAGGCAGAAATGACCCAAAGTCAGCTGCATCACCAAGGTCCACTCCAGGATGGGCAATGACTCATTAACACTGGAAACTTGGAGTGCAATGCAGGCTGGAGAATGCCTTTTCCAGGCTGGTTGGTCTGAGAGGGCCTCTCACACTCCTTCCTGCTTATTGAGGCACAGTGAGGAAAAAGCCTAGTGGATCTGGTCCCTGAGGACTTTCTGAAGTCCTTGAGACATCTAATTCCTGAGTTTAAGAAGCTTCCCTACAGGATAGAATGCTTCATTTGGGAGGAAATTTCTGCATAACAGGCAGAATCATCAGGTAGTTGAGATAGTTATGGGGACCTTGGCATGTAGCCTATGGTCATCTTACCATGTAATGATATCTTAGCTGTTACAAAAATGTCCCTTTATTTCATATGTGTTCTTGCTTTAGCCAATTCCCCTTACTTTTATTATTGTAAAAGATATCACATGGAATATCTTTTTAATCATTTAAGTCCTAATCTCTCTGTGACCTCTTAAATGAAGTAGGTTTCTTGTAGAAAGAACGTAGTTGTATCTTGCTCCTACCCATGTTCCAAAATGAAAATACCTGCCTTTTAACAGAAATGGTTAGGCCATAATATATCCTTTTAATTTAGTGTTATTGGATTTAAATATTTCATCTTGTCATCAATTTTCTGCTTATTTCCTCCATGCTATATTTCCCATTTCTCTTTACCATTTTTGAATTATGTATTCTAGTGATGCCATCTTATTTCAACTATTGTCTTATTAGAGATACTCTTCTGCCACTCTCCACTAATTTTTGGTGATTGGCCTAGAGTGACAGTGCAGACCATGAACATCCCTCTGTTCATCTTCACACAGTGTTAGATCATTTTTCTGCTTCCCATCATCCATGCTGCTGCTGGCCTGAATGCTCTCATGATACTCTGATGACATCAGATATCATTGTTATATTTCCTTTAATCAGTCATTAGCTAAAGGAATGTAAAATACAAGGCAAATTTAAATTTACCATCACAATTGGCTTTGTTCCTGTGCAGACCCAGATCTGCATACCTGGTATTATTATTATTGGTTGAGGGTTTCCTCTAATACTTCTTGTGGTACAGATATGCAATAAAGTCTCTTAAGTCTTGTTTTTGTTAAGTGAGAATGAGTATAATGAATTATGACTGTGGTGAAAGCAAATCTAAATACTTTAGTAACTTTAATACATTTGTATTATAACATCATGGTTTGGACTGAAATTAGATTCTTAAATATACATGCCAGCAAGATGGCTCAGTAGGTGTGAGCTCTTGCTGCTAAGCCCTTGACCTGAGGTCCATCCATGCCACATGGCGGAAGGAGAGAATCAGCTCTTGCAAGTTGCTCTTTGATCTCCACATGAGTGCTATGGCACAGCTATGTGCTACACACACACACACACACACACACACACACACACACACACACACGCACGCACGCACGCACGCACGCACGCACGCACGCACACACGCACGCATGCACGCACGCACATACAACTACTACTATTACTACTACTACCACCAAATAAAGTCTAAGACACACTGTTCACAATAAACCTACCTAGAGCATGATGGTTCAAAAAATGCTATAAAGGGAAAATGTTAAATAAACTGCTTGAGCTATATTCACAGCAGACATATATTTTAAGGTGAAATTATTATGAATAAAGAATGTTACAGAATGTTCCAAGAGAAATTCAACATAAAACATAAACATTCTGTACCTAATAAAGAACTTTGAAGTATCCAGGGATTTAACCCCAAATCATATATGCCCACAAGGGAATTACAAGGAAACATTGCAAATTTACAATTTAGGGGATTTTTAAAATCCTTTCTCTGGTCATTAATTGATACTATAAGCAGCAAAATAAAATGATATGGAGATTTGACTATTATCACTATATATAACTGTGTATGTTATGTTTATTATATCACAATAAATATGTAAGCTTGTAAAACCTCACTGAAAAATTCAAGCTCCAGGTTCAAGGGGAGACCCTGGCTCAAAAGGAATAAGGCAGACAGAGAGAGACTGAGCAGTGCCAGCCTCTGGCCTACACGCACAAATGTACAGCATGTATTTACACAATACACATATAAAATTGTTTTATATGTCTAAGATAAATTATATATTAATACAAAATTAAATCAGTAATTGTCATATTTTGCACATACTTTTACCTCTGTTTAAAATATCTCACACATTAATGCATATTAAACATATTATTGTCATTCCCAAGATGCAATTTCTACCTCTGTTTAATTATATTAGTCATAATATATACATAAGATGTTTTATATACCTCTATTTAGATATTTTATATAATGATATATATTTATGAAACTGTTGTCACTCTGCATGATACATGTGCCTTTGGTTAATGTTTATATGATTGTCATACTTAAAGTCATTATTTAAAAGCTATACACCCATTTATAGATTGCCTATTTTTACAATATAAGTTTCAGTCTTTAAGATGATAAAAATTACAGATCACTGTTACTTAGGTTTGCCATGTAATAGTAATATTGTTTAAGTTTCCCAGATACATGATAGAATACATCATGTATTCTAGATAGACAAAAGTCTATTCTAGATAGACAAAAGTCTTCAACTACTTCATAAACCTAGAAAATATGACATATAATGCCTTTTTATTCAGAATTCGGCCCTGAGAGACACAACAATCCCCAACATCACTGTTTTCTTGAGATGGTGTTTGACATCAAGGACACTCCACAAAAAGTTTGTCTTCCTTGGTGGACAATGGGCCTGTTGGGCAAAGAACTGCCCTTGCCTCGACTGCTGTCAGTACACACACTGTCCCATCCAGACAAACAAGATAATAAAGACTGTCAAAACCTCCTTAGACAAGATAAGACAATTTTTCCAAAGATGCTCTGCTTCTAAAAAAAATCTGTCAAATATCATAGGTCTATAGCCAAAATAATAAATGCTCCATCTGTGCCAAAAAGCCATGGATGACTGTCCAAATAGCTGACTGTCACTGTCCTCTCCTAAATCTTAAAAGCTACTCTCTTGTGTTTCCAACTTTCAGATAATATATTTCCCCTCTCAAGTCTTAATGGAGTTAAGAAACTAGATAGTTAAAGTTACTACCATCTCATATCTTAGCAAAGAACATTCAGATATTAGATTCTTATTATTCAAGATAAACAGCCTTAAAAAAATCCCTGTACATTGTCACTTACCAATATTCTAGACATTTGAAATATGCCTTATGTTTGTTGTTTGTTAGTTGTAGTTTGACCTTGTTTATGCTATTGCCTTTACCTCCCCCAGACATTACCTTATAATGATTCCTATCGTATATAGTCTTTTTTTTTTTAAACTTTATTTTATTTATTTATTTGTCTTGGTGTTTGCCTGGAACTGGAACTACAGACAGTTGTTAGTTGCCATGTGGGTGCTGGGAATCGAACCCGGGTCCTCTGGAAGAGCAGAGGGTGCTCTTAACCGCTGAGCCATCTCTCCAGCCCCTCGTATATAGTCTTAAACTTAGTTTAAAGCATTCTTAGTTAGACAAAGGGGGAGATGGAGTGGGATTCAAGTGTTATTTAGGGAAGCTTTAGTAGCTTCTGAGAATCAGGACCCCTATGGGGCATGGGCAGAATTGATTGGAACCTGGGGACATCAACTTCCATCCCTGTTTTGTTCCTGTGTTCTAGGGAAGCAGATCAATCCTTCCTTCTGTCATGGGACATTCCACTCTCCAAGAATTGTCTTAAGATTCAATTTGTATCATGAATGTTCATATATCCCTCAATAAATATTAATCCTTTATATGATATATTGCAAATAAATATTACTACAATAACCCCCTAGAAAAATAAACAATAAAAGATAACAATATCATAAGGTGCAGATGGGAGTATTAGAAACTTAAAACTTCCTGGGACACACGGTGAGACCTAGATTCAAAATTAAGATAAAGATCTATAATGACAACTTATATTTAATATTAATGTTGAAATTCCAGAAATCTTCCATTCCTCACAAAAGAAGCAGTAGATGGAGATTACTACAGAGACCCACAAATGTTCAAAATGTAAAAATTAAGTAACTGTGGAGTGCCCAACCCCTACATCTATGGTTCAGTGGAAGAGGGAGGAAAATGCTCTAAGAGCAGGAAGACCAGGAGGCCTGCTGGAGATGGTGTCTTCTAGACATTACAGGGATGCTGCATAAAATCTCACTGATTTGAGAGGAATGGAGGAACACAGGAGAAGTTGGAGGCAGGACAGAGCACAGTGGAAATGTTGTAAATACAGTGTATTCATGCATGAATTTCTCAAAACTAAAAGAAAAACCCACAAATGAAGCATGAAGCTATTTAGTTATATTAATAAAAACCAGGAGTCAAATATCAAGGAAACATCCTGAAAGATCAGAGAAGTAAAGGAGCAGTCACTGGAGACTCCTTACCTCTCTGAATCCTCAGACCAAAAGGGGCTGAGTTCCTGTCTCCACCCACCCTATATTTCTGTCTCCACTTCCAGTGCTGAGAATAAAGTGTGTCTTCTAAGTGCTATGATCAAAGGTGTGAACCTCCCAAGTGAACCTCCCAAGTGCTGGAATTAAAGGTGTGTGCCACCACCGCCTGGCCTCTATGATTGACTTGTGGCTAGTTCTGCTCTCTAATCTCCAGGCAAGCTTTATTTGTTAGAACACAAAGAAAAATATCATACAACACACAAAAAATTCAAAAGAAAAGGAACTAAGAGAATTGAAAGGCTGTCTCAGGACCCATTCACTGCCTATAGCATGATGATCCTAATATGCTGGGAGTTGAAGACCCTCCCTTCTAGGCCCCATCATGCTGCTGTGCTGTGGGGACATACCTTTTCAGATCCCACTTGAAGGGCCTTGTGGCCAAGAGCCTCACATTCTCCTAATAAAGCCCATTTTGAAGGACAACAGGAAATAAAAAGGAGCTTTAAGAAAAGACCCTAGCCATATATAAATATGATATCAACTGCAAATGCTGTCTCCTATGGCAATTAAAACAGCAACAAGCTATACTGTATTCATTTAACAGATTTTATAAAGGTTTGCAAAAGATATAAAATAAAGACCTAAAATTAAAAAATATATTATGGTGGGTGGCTCAATATTACAAAGTGTAACAGTTCTACTTCGCTTACCTGTAAAGGCAACACAACTCCATTCACAGAGGAATGAGTTTTCACAATGATCTTGAAATTATTATAATGAAGCAGAAAACCTAAGAAAATGCAAGGCAGTATTTGTGATCAACTAATAAAGGGTGCAACAGAGGGGTACAGATATTAATGCTGTTCCAAAGTTCTGATAATTAAAATGCTATGGAACTAGTACAGAGTGACACTCAAGCCATTGGGACAGGGCTTGGATCCAGCAAGACCCATTCTGAAAACCCACCATCTGAGAATGTCATTAGACCAACAGGGAGAGCATGCATGTATGATTCAAAAAACTGTGGCCATGGCAATTGGTCCTCCCTAGAGAAAGGGGATGGTAGTTTTTGCCTTACCATTCACAAACACTAACTATTCAGTAAAGCACAGATGAAACACTGTCAAACTTTAGGAAGAAAACAAAAGAATAACTATGTCATTGGAGCAGGAAGACAAATCTTAGGAAACAAAATGGTAATAACAAAGGATAGAAAACCATGTTTAGTATCTTCCTGCTATTGCTGAATCACCTAAGATGCTGTAGACAAAGCAAAAAGGCAAACCACAAAGAGAATAGAGCTATACAGTTCCACAGCAAGGACTAATACATGAATAATACAAAGATAGATAACCCCATAGAAAACTGAGCAGAGATGTGAACTAAAATTCTAGATGAGAAACCTAATAGCTCATATAGACATGCTGAGTCACACTAATAATCATGAGAAAAAAATTTAAATGGCACAAATCACATTTCTACCCTCTAGACAGGCAAAATTTGAGTCTGGGAAGAGCTGGCGAGTACCTTCCTGGTGGGAGTATACACTGGTGCAGCCTCCGGGACTGTTGAAGGTGGGGCTGGAGATGTGCATAGCTATGACTCAGCAGCTCCCAGAGGAGCACTGAGGAATGACCTAGCTGCACTGCAGTCATCTGTGTGTGACAGACTCATCCTCTAGGGACCCAGCCACACAGCCATTAGCAATATGATCTGTCTAACATGCCAACTCCATTTACATGCACACTCTCCCTTCTTGCTGAGATGTTCTTAGCACATAACCATTGCCACAGTCTGTTTTTCTTATGTATTGTATTATGCATGTATATCCTAGATATTGTTTTTACTGCCTGGGGCTCAGTTGTCCTTTTGTTCTTTCACAGGGGTCTGTGTTTGTGGCCAACATAAAGGCTGAACACTTTAGCACATATTGGTGTAAAAAGCTAGTAGCAAAAAGGTATGAACACCATTTAGATAGATTTCAAAGCATTCAGTGGTGTGGAATTTAATACTGGGCATATAACAAAATAAAATATATGTAGTGCTGCTGTGAAAGTGCCAGAAACATAGATGACACATTCGTGTGTTTCCACAATGACAGAATGTATTGAACAACAACAAATTTACAAGGTCTAGTGATTTCAGTGACGGCATTTTTTCATATAACCCACATACCTTGGTAAGAGTTAAAGGATGAGTACTAGTTTAAGAGGCTGGAGCAGAGTTCAAAAGGGTTCAGAAGTGGAGGGAGGGAGGGAGGGAGGGAGGGAGGGAGAGAGAGAGAGAGAGAGAGAGAGAGAGAGAGAGAGAGAGAGAGAGAGAGAATTGATATGAAACCGGGTCTAAACAGGCAAACATGTAGACAGGCAAGAGTCAATAGGTTTTTATCAATAGCTAAGAACACAGTTGAGTCAGGAGCAGTGAAAAGTCCTTCATCCTTGAAGAGCACACTGGGAATAAAGTGATGGACTGGCATGAGGCCATATCATCACACTATTAGGTGTCCATCTCTTTATGGGTTCCTTGTGAGGAAGCTACACCCTTTCCTTGTTCTACTGTGCCCAATAAACACCAGACATGATTTTTAGGCCTGGCTTCCCTGTGATTTTAATAAGCCAATATGCTCCTACGGTCACAATTCACTCCAATAAACTTATAGCATGGCTCCTTTTCTATTCCTAGGAATGAGCCATTTATCAGTCTGATGTCTCACAGATGGTGCAGATTCTGGGTCCACCCAGGGGGTAGCAGTCATCCTCCCTCAAAATAGAGTCAAAAGAGAGTCTTCTGGAGTTCACAGCCTGAATTATATAATGTAGCACAGAGTAGGCATAACCTGATCGCATCATACAGCCTGATTTCAAGATAATAGCTCTCTAGGAGAGAGTGGGGGTTGCTTAGGGGTGGATTCCAGTTTATATATATTTTATAGGCAGAACCTGATGATGATTTGGCAAAGTGTTATATTAATAATATTGGGTATCTGGAATGTTTTATGCTTTTTAAAAAGTTTCAAATACACTAATACAAAAGAAACATACTATCAGGCTGTCCTCCTTATACAAAACTGCTTTTTAGTTTCTGGTGTCAAGATCACATTGGGAATATTGAATTTTCTGCCTTAATCCTCTTCTAAAGGCCATGCTCATTGCCCAGAGCAATAGCACACAGGTGTTTCTGGCCCAGTTTGTGCTGGGAAATGGGTCTCTGTGGTGCTTTATTTAATCAGGGCTTCTATTTTCCTGTGGGGATAAGATATCAAGTACTGGAAATGAGCCCTTCCCCAGACAGCCTGAAGTCCTGTTCACTCACCATGATGAAGTAGGCATACCACCCATCAGATGGTGGGCATTACCAGGCAAGAAGAACTCCAGTGCTGGAGCAGACACAGACATTTATTAGCTCAGATAAGCTTGTATTGAATTAAGAGGGAGCATTTAGAAAGAAGACTCTAGAGAGTCACAGGGAGCACAAATCACTATGAAGCATTTTTTTCCAACCAAATAAGCAAATAAAATAGCATGCCAATCTGGCCCCAAGTTACTGGAACCACATGGGATGGCAGCCTCCAAAGAGGACTTTCCATGGGGTCTCAAGATGGCTCTGACCTTTGGAAGCAGAAGTGGTTTGTTGACTGGGCATTTTAGTGACCAGATATGTGACTCTTCCTGAAGAGATACAAACAAAATCTACTTGCAACAAACTGCAGATGGGACACCAGTGACATAAAAGGAACATTCTACCAAGTCTATTTTGGTGAACCAAAGAATTTTTTGAAAGTACTTTCAGGTATATGGGCAAAGCATTACTTAAAAAATGGATGACCTAAAAAGGGCCACATGTGATGTGGGATGTCTTTCTGGATGCTGTGAATGCCCCACATTGGGCACCAGATATAGTTGGTATTAATCACTAGCAACTGATTAAAATGTTAGTATTTATTAAGAGGTTTATAGGAAACATTCACTGATATAAGAGATGGAACAGTTGGGCAATTCCTGGAAAGCTGGACTGGTTCATGTGGCAGAAGCAGGTCTGTTCCTTTCTCCAAGAGCAAGAGGGAACAAAGAGGAAGAGACACGGCATGCACCCGGTCTTAATTTGGCCTGGCCATGCCCTGTACATGGGTCCTCAAGGCCCAAAGACTACATCTCTAGGTCAAGGTGATGCTGCCTGATTCCCACTACACACACACCAAAGACTCTTACTCTATCTGGCACAGGTAAGGACTTCTCCATGGCTGCATAGGCAGAGCCCTCTTTTTAGCTAATCATACGTCCCTTGTATACTATAGTACCTTTAAACACAATGTGCAGCTGAGGCACAGATATATGTGTCTGGGGACCCATGAAGAAAAAAGTATCTAAAATGATCCTCCAAAGTCCTTGAGTCTATGGGAATGCTGACAGGCTCTACTTCTCTGAACATCTCTAGCTCCGAATAAGATGGCAATGGCCTTTAGCTTCAAAAGAGAGTTTCTCACAGAATGAGAAAATGCAGTTCCTCATTAATAGAGTTGAGATGTAAGGGGTCACCTTCTTTTTACAGTTAAAATGCAATTTTGACCAGATGTGTCTACAAGCTCTCACAAATTCAGCATTTACTAAGGACAGAACACTTTTCCTAAAAGGTCCATCACCACCACAACTATAGTGGTCATCATTGTCCCCATGGAACAGACAAGGTTCTGAAACTCCCAGAATTCCACTAATGCTGATTGAGGCACTGACAGGAGCAGGTAGGGGCTGGAGCACTCTGAACACATTGAGTTTCTTTTCAATGTCGATGCCTCAAAGCCTTCCACCTCCTCATCTTCCTCCTTCTCTTTCTCTTCTCTCTCCCCCCCCCCCAACTGGAGACTGACGAGCAAGCATCCTTTTCTCACAGTCTGTACCTGAGATTCCCTTGTGTCACCCTGCAGATGTCCTATGTGAGGGAAGGTTGAAAGTGCCATTTCTGAGCACATTCTGTTTCCTAATATATCTATTGATTCTTTCCTGAAGTGTGTTCTTTTTTATTTCCTCACCTTCTACTTTGTTTCACAACACCTCATGAATATTTATTGCAAGCTCTTCCATCGAATCATTAAGAACCAAGACAGCGATGTCCAGTTCATCCTGACAGCGTCTATTAGATAGCCTCACAGGCAACTTTTGGCTCCTGTATCCTTCAGCACTTACTTGTAGGATCACCAGGGCTAGAAATTGTTGCTGATCTTGTGATCTCTCTTATTTTGACTGAATACTCATATTCCTTGGTGGTGGCCTTCACACAGGCTGTCTGCATGCTTACTCATCTGTGAGGAGACATTTATTTTTCTTAGTTGAAAATAGATTTTTTTTCAAAAAAACAAAAAAAATAGATTTTTTTGCATACAGTATATTCTGATATGCTTTCCCCTCCCCTAACTCTTCCTAGATCCTACACTTCCTTCCTCACCCAAATGCACACCCTTTCTTATTATTTCTCATTAAAGTACCAACGTCTAAAAATACAACAAAATAAGATACAATAAAAAGTTAGCAAATCAGAATAAGATAAAACAAACAAAAAAAGTTAAAGAGAAAGCACATGAAATACATGCACATACATATGCTGAGACATGCATTAGTACACAAAGAAAATCCATAAAAACAGAATCAGAAACCATAATATATAAGCAAAAGATTTCTAAGGAATAAATAATGGCCAGAGCAAGCATTGTGAGACAACAATCTCCAACAATAATCCCTGTGTTCACTTTGTGTTGAACATCTACTGTTGGGCATGAGGCCTGTCCGTTAAGTATGATTTGTACTCCCAGTGAGATTTCGTTAGGGAAAACTAACTTTTCCTTTGTGAGTGGTAATCAGTTGGAGATGCTTCTGAGCTAAGGATGGGGCTCATGTCTACTTCCTCTCTCAGTGCTGGTACCCCATCTGGTTTAGACCTGTGCAGGCCCTGTGCATGCTGTCATGGTCTCCTGTGTCAGCTTTTCCTTGGTGTCTTCCGTACCCACTGACTCTTACAATCTCTCTGCCAAGGAAGCTTTCTTAAGGAAGCTCTACTCTGCTGCCTCCTCAATCATCCAGACTGTGCTCTCTACAGGAATGTGGCCTGGGAACCTCTGCCCTTCTACCTGAGCTCAACAGATTGCTACTCAACACTTCCCACAGTGTGCATGTCTGCTTTCTTGTCTTTGGCCATGTTGATTTTGGTTTCATGTGGCCTTGCTTCTTCTTATGTAAAGAGAACCCACCCATCTGTAACTGAGATCTGGAGAGCAAGGGGATTTATGGGTAAACCCAGAGAGGTTTTGAAATTCTCTAAACAGAAATAAATGTTTTGTTTCACCATATCCCTACCTCTTTATTATTGTTTATTATTATTATTATTATTATTATTATTATTATTATTATTTCACCTAAAAGTGGAATCCATAACATTCTTACTCCCTGTGAAAGTTTCAGTTTCTGAGAGTATTGGCAAGACAGCTTGTATTTTTTCACATTTATTGTTAATGCATTCAGCTGTGAAGGGTGGGGTCTGGCCCAGTCCTGTATTAAAAAGACTAAAATTGGAGGAAGGAGGGAGGGGTAAGAACTGCATTCCTTGCTTTATCTTTAGCATTTACAAGAACCATATAAATGTATCCAAAATCCCCAAAGCAGGAAGAGAGTAGTAAAATGCATGTGTTCATAGGAAATTCCATGACTATTTGCTGTGCAGTGTGTTCTGGGAAACGTGTACCTCTGGGAAGAGGTATTGGCCAGAAAGGAGGAGGTCTATAGGTCAGACACAAGATTGTGGAGGCCACTGAACTCCACCAGGCCAGCACTGTATACACCTCTCAGGGGCTTGTTTCTCTTGGGGACTGTGTAGTAACTCAGAAAGGCTGGGAGTCTTGGCTATTTGTGTGGTGGTTTTGCTTCAAGATGAAATATTGACATTTCTAGGTCTGGTATAAAGGTCCCAGAGCTGAGAAGGTAGGGGAATTATAGTTTGTTAGTGTCTTCACTTTCCATAATAAAATGGACAAAACATTTGAATCTGTCCCCTTTTGTGCGTCAGAGGACGTGACATAAAGGCTAGGGGCAAGGGTTGAGAGAAGGTCCCTGTACCTGGGCCACAGGACGTAGGTCACTGAGTACCTTTGGAGCTTGGCTGTTTGATGATGGGATCCAGAGGTGCTTGGACAAGGACTCATGAGGACAAAATGAAAGATGCACAGTAGATACTAAGCATAAGGAAAACATTCAAAATACCATGTCACTTCTGTCTTCATTACTTTATTATCAGGATCGGCAAAGCCAGTGGCCCCTCAGTTAGCTGGCAAACCTGCAGTATGCATTTGTCCCAGAGCAAGGTTCCAAGAACTTTTCCTCCCCAATTCTATACCTAGTGGGATGCTTTCAAATTAAGCTCCCAGTTCAATGTGTGTTTATGCCTCTTGGGGGTTATGAAGTCTGGTCTCTACTCCAGTCTTTCTGAAACACCATGGTTTTCACAAGCTGAAAGTTAAAGCTTTCTCGGGGTGGGGGGCGGGGGTGGGGTGGGATGGGGTGAAGTGCCTGGCTAGGAGAGAACTATGAGGAATCTGAGGCGAGGCTCTGGGCAAGGAACCAGGCTTTCCTTCCCCACAGGTCTACTGGAAAAAGACACCACCCAAAGGAACCACTAGAAATCACTTACCCAAGTTAGGTGGAGAACAGGAAATTGTTTTTCTCTTTACAAATTACAATGAGCTGTGTGCCACTGTTTTTAATGGGAACCATGTTTGTTGACGAGAAAAGCTATAACCATGGGCTGGGAAACTATGTGCATAGTTTTGAACAAATATGACAGATTTCATCTGTACCTCTTGTTCTCTAGTAATGTAAATACGGCGACTCTTCAAAATGCAGTTTTTCTTAATTTAATTAGTTGCATTTTTCCATTACTTGTTCATGACTGTTCTGTGTTTTGGTTCCTTCTTTGAACTATAAAAAACACCACTCATTGTCATGTACCATTTTTTAGGACCATATTTGCCACAGCTTGTTTGAACTCTAATTGTTCTGTAACTGTTGTAAGGTCCTAGGTCTCTGTCCTCATGGGGCCTCTCTGAGTCATGTGCTCAGTTGATGTGATCAAGTGTGGAGCCTGCTTGTAAAATCTCCTATACCAGTTAACCATCTGCCAGCCAAGGCTGGTCCCTGACAACGCTGGGTGATAAATAATGCAAATATTTATGCACAAAAAATGCACATGAGCCCCTCCCCTTCCACTGGGTACCCTATCACACCCCCCCAAAGCACCTGAATTCTCCGGGCTGTTCTGAACCCCCCCGTCGCATGCACACTGCTCTGCCTTTTCAGTGTTGCTTCCTAGACACACTCTAAATGCTGGCCCTGGTCTGCATTTTGTTAGACTGTGCACTGTGGTGATATATTGTCTATTTAATAAAATTTTTCTGGAGTATCAGAGGACAGAGCCCAGCCACAAAGGTCAGGGAATAGTGATGCATGCCTTTAAGTCTATCACTCAGAGACATATTCATCTGCATCTCTGTGAGTTCAAGGCCTAACAGCCAGACAGTGGTGGCTCACACCTTTAATCCTAGCTCTAGCAGAGCTGAACCAGGAAGTAAAGTAGCTGAGTGGAGAAAGAAATATAAGGCAGGAGAAGGCAGAAATTATTTATTCTGTCTGAGCAACTAGTCAGGCTGAGGACCTGTGAAGACAGGACTTACCCTGTTCAGCCTGAGAAGTTGGATGGATGACAATTGGCTGTGGTTTGTTTTCTTTTTCTGATATTCCAGCTTTCCCCCAATACCTGGTTCTGGGTTTTTATTATAATACTAAATAGAATTTGTGCAATATTGCACTCTGCTACTTGGCCATTCGACATCTTCAGTTCATATCCTTCACCCAGGGCCAGGCTTCTGTTGACTTGCTGATGTGTCTCTGTCCAGCCTGAACCATGTCTCAACCTATAATGGTGCATATGCACACTGCAGTGACACTGTACTATCCCCACTGGCTCTAGTCTATGCTGGGACACTTGGCAAACATCTGCAGCTGAGGTGCCAGAGAGCCTTCAGTTGCTTGAGGTGCTGGAAATGAAGTCAGAGAGACATATTCCACTCTACAGTCTAGAGATCCCAAGAGATGGAGCCCAAATTGTGCCCTAAGTCCAATTTGAGTGCCTGTTTTCTCCTCTCCTCCGCTCCCACCAGGCTGTCTTTTGGATTGTCTGCTAAACAAACCCCTTTACTTTCCATCTACCCTTCCACGATGATATATATGCATTTCCTCCACGATCCATGTTGTCTTTCCTCACAGCTTTGTGCTTATGATGTAGCCTCACAGCTGGGCTCATGATACTCTGTGTCCTGAGAGGACCACACTGGTCTCATGCCAAGAAGAAAGGGATTATTTTTCAAAGTTCTACAGTATCTGTCTCATGGATACTGCTAGGGAGTGGGAGAGAGGCCAGAGCCATTCCAACAGAGTACAAGGAAATGGTTAATATTTCCAGAGATGTGTCTGATCCAAGCAGATTTATTTGGGTTGGTGGTACTAAGAGGGTACCACCAGCAACCTCAGGACAGACATGGAATGAGGATTAACCACCCGGGTTCTTCCCAAACACACAGTGTACTGAAATAAAAGAGCAACAGTAAGGGGAAGATACTCACTGTCACAAGTATCAGGGTAACTTACTACATGACAGTATGTGATCAATAAACCTGGGATCAGTGTTAGTTCAGACCCTGTATGCATGTACTGTGATGGTTCAGAGCAAGGTTTGATGTCAGCCAGACTTGGGCTTGAATTCTGTAGAAAAAAGGCTGTATAAGCTTAAATATGATGATTGTTTTTCAGGATCCTCAGCTGTGGGACCAAAATCATCCATTATTTCCCAGTCCTTGCTAAACTCGGGTGTTATGGAAACACAGGATTGGTTATGTGATCACTGACATGCTGTGGTTACATGGCATGGGCTGCTTGATGGAAACTTGGAAGTCTGACAGAAGAGGTCTCATGTAGTGCTGCTAATGTGGGGGTTGGATCCTCCCTAGAGATCTAGGTCTGTTTCTGAATGCTCAGACACCAAGGTGGAGAAGGAAATGGTAAGTTTTGACAAACTTGCAGAGACCTTCACTCCCTGAGCTGGGAGTTATATTTAGGAGGCCCAGCAGATAGATGCTCAGGTCATCCTTCATCCCTCAGTGCACCCCTCCCAGGTTGGCTAGCACCGTGGCTAATGGAAGGTACTTTGTTCCAGGAATTTTATAGTAAACTAATGAGACAAACATAAGCAGACCCTTACTGAGCCTCACCCCACACCATTGCCCATTGCTTTAGGTATCCACTACCTACTTTTGTCCTTTTCATAGGCCAAAGGAGGAGTCAAACTTTCCTGGTTGCAAACTGGCCAGATACCATCTACCAAGGGTGGGCTTTCAAGAGCTCTGTGGAGGAGAGTCATTGTTGGTCTATGGGTTGGTGGTTGTGTTGGATTTTCTAATGGTTAGTTCATCCAAAGACCACTAGGATTTTTAAGAAGGAAAGGTAGAGCAATGGGATTTCAAAGGTAGATGTCTCCAGGAATTAAAAGGGGCGTGTGTGTGTGTGTGTGTGTGTGTGTGTGTGTGTGTGACAGAGAGAGAGAGAACTAACTGAATTGTTTCAATTTCATAAAAAGGCAGTTTCATGAAGAACTATTGTGTTGGGCTAGAGAGAAATTCAATGGTTAAAAGCACCTGCTGTTCTTGCAGAGGACCCAGGTTTGGTTCCTAACACCCATAACAGATGGTTCAAATTGCCTGTAACTCTAGTTTTAAGGGACCCACCATGATCCTCTGGCTCCATGGGCACTGCATACACATAGTGTGCACAGAGACAAGTGGGGACACATACATACACATAAAAATTCCAAAAACATACTCAATTTAAAAAAAGAAACACTTTTCAAATTATTATATTAAACATAAAAGAGAAGATGTAAAATTCCCCAATTACTTAGTGTATGTGTGTGCAAGCAGGCGGATGCTATGGTGTTCGTGTGGAGGCCAGAAATGAACTTGTTAGAGTCGATTCTCTCCTCCCATCATGTGGGTTCTGGGAATCCAACTCATGTTACTCAGCCTTGGAGCAAGCGCCTTTATCCACTGAACCTCCTTACTGACCCCATTTTACTTTTTAAAATATTTATTTTTAAACTTCAGAGTACTATGCTTACTTTTACATCATCACAGAGCCTTGAAAAGTTGATGAAGTTTTCTGAGGTTTAAGAGTCTCTGTTTTTCCTGTTAGGAAATGTTTTAGTTCGTTTCTGAGGAAAGAGTTACAGATTAGCTAAGTGAAACAAGTCAGGTACAAGAAGACAAGTGCTGTCGGATTCCGCTACATGGAGGAGCCTAGATCGGTCATAGACACAGAAAAGGGAGTGATCATCCCTAGAGATTTAGCCAAGAGGGAAGCTGGGGGCCATTGCTTACTAGATACTACATTTATTTATTTTACGTGTATGGTATCTTGCCAGCATGTATGTCTGTGTATGTACCATGTTCATGCTAGAAGAAGGCATCAGATCCCTTGGAACTGGAGCTAGATAGTTGTTAGCTGCCACATGGGTGCTGAGAATCAAGCCTAGGTCCTCAGGAAGAATATCCAGTGAGTGCCTTCAATCATCTAGCCACCCATCACTCATCCGTCTTCTAAAGTAATCTTAATATGGACAATTTAACTCATACACAACAGAAAAGGCTAATGAACTCCAATGCACTTATCATTCAGCTTCTGCTGTGAACCAGAGTGCTCGCATTTCCTTTCTGTTACTATGATAAAGCACTGACCAAAAGCAACTTAGAGGAAGAAAAATTTATTTAGCTTATACTTCCAGGTCACAGCCCATCAGAGCAGGAAACCAAGCAGGAGATTGAAGCATGAGGGAACACTGGCTCATTCGTACCTTTGGCTGATCTGGAGTTCATTATCTAGACCAGGCTGGCCTTGAACTCACAGAGGTCTGCCTGCCTCTGCCTCTCAAGTGCTGGGATTAAAGACACGTGTCACGATATAGCTCAGGACTATCTGTCTAGGGATGGTGCCACTGCAGTGAGCTGGGTCCTTGGGTCCTCTGGGTCAATTAACAGTTAAGACATGCCCCCACAGACATGCTCACAGACAAATCTGAAGTAGGCATTCCTCAACTAGAGCTCCTGCTCAGATGGCTGGAAGCTAGATCAAAGCTAACTAGAGCACAGAGTCAACTGTATTTCACTCATATCTCCATTTATTCCCTGTTATTGAATATTTTGAAAAATCTTAGACATCATACCATTTTATCTCTCCATGTCAATGTACAAGTTTAGAAAATTAATGCTCTTAACACCAACAGCCAATATAACCTCAATACCACAACTAAATTTAAATGATTACAGTCATTACTTAGTAACCAGATACTGGTGATGTCTTAGTGTCTTTATTTTTCAAGTTTGCTCAACTTAAAAATTGTAATAAAGTCCATATGCAATTAATGGGCCATTTTCTCTGTCTTTTTGACTGTGTATATGTTAGTATTTCACGCGTAAAAGAACTCGCCAGCACGCTGCCAAGGGAACCATATTAGGTTTATTAAGAGGGGGAGAGGGAAGGGGAAGAGAGAGAGAAAGAGAGTAGGGAGCAGAGAGGAAGAGAAAAGAGAGAGTCTCCCACGTGGTTGAGGTTTTTAAAGGCAGACTCGCCTTAAAGATAAACATCAGAGGCTCTTTGGAGCCCCTGCAGGGTGTGGCCGCAGCAACGAAACACCCAACAGTATACACCTCATCTTTCTTGTGCTTCTCACCAAAATGTGACTTGCTGAGCCAGCTGGTCTGTTTGTACTACAGTGTCCCCTGCCTAAACTTTGATCACTGAATCTTAATGGCATCATGTAACATGTTAGTTAGTCTATCTCTTAGTTTCCTGGAAATTGGTAGGTAGCTCTGGAGACATGCTCAGATTGAGATCCATGGTACCCATCATTCCATTAGCTTCTAACAGTGGTGCATCCCACCTGGATGCCCTGTTGAAAGGTCCCAGCAGATGAACATTGCCTCGGTCTTTTCATTCACTGGGGGTAGTTAGGCTCTCTTACTTCTTACTCCCTAATAGTTGAAATGATAAAAAGAAAAATTCCCTTTAAAATTTGGCTATCAGATTATAGAAATAAATGCTTAGTTCTTTTAACCTTTTAAAACATAATATAATTAGCTATTTTGTATTTTTTTAAATTTTAAAATATTTATTTGTATTTGCTGTGTATGGGTGCTTTGCCTGCACCTGTGTTTCTACATCACGTGTGTACTGCGTTTACAGAAGCCAGAAGAGAGCACTGGGACTGCTGAGTCTGGAGTTACAGATGATTCTGAGCCTCCATGTGGGGGCTAGAAATCCAACCCCAGTCCTTCAGCCAGGGTCTTACCCACTGGACCGTGTCTCCATCCCCTGATTTGCCTTGTTTTTGAGACAAGACTGATCCTGTAGTCTAGGCTGACCTTAAACTCAGTACTCTCTTCCTACCTTTTCCTAAGTGTTCTCCTGGTGTTCTTGACCCCCAGGCTTCTATGATCCTTCCTCCCCGTCTCCCAAGGAGTTCCCCGAGCTCCACCTAATATTTGGGGGGGGGTGTCTCTGCATCTGCTCTCAGTTGCCAGAGGAAGCCCCTGTGATAACAACTGGGCTAGCCTCTGATCTGTTAGTATACCAGAATATCATTAGGAATCATTTCACTGACTTATTCTTGACCAGTCATGTTTTGTTCTACCTGACGTCCCTGGATATCCAGCCTCTAGTTCCTGGCCATCAGGCAGTGTATCCCTGGGAGGTCTGCTTCTTCTAAAGGGAAACAGAGGAGCATGGGTCTGGGGGGGAGGGTGGGCTGGGAGGAGTGGGGGGGATGTGGTTGGGATGTATTGTATGAGAAAAACAAATGAAAAGAAGAAAGAGAATTTTTTATCATACAATATATTTTGATTACATTCTTTCCTGTCCACCAACTCATCCCAGATCCTCCTCCTCCCTCCCTACCCATCCAACTTCATTTTCCCTCTTTCCAAGAATATCAAAACAAAGCAAAATACTTCAAATCAAAGCAAGCAAACAAAAGAAGATAAAAACACCACAACAAACAACCCTCCAAAACCTAAACAAACAAACAAAACACCCACTGAAAACACAGAGTCTACTTTGTGTCAACTGCTTCTGATCATGGGGCCTGCCCTGGAATATGGTTGACATTTCCAGTGGCATTCCACTGAAGAAATGGATCTCTTCTTTCTGCAGGTATCAGTTGTAAATAACTTTTGATGAGGGTTGCCCACTTCCCCTTTAACATGTCAGGTTTTGCCTGTACAGGTCTTGGGTGTGCTGTCGTGAGATCTCTAAGTGATCTTATGGGCAGCCCTGATTGTTGTGTTCCCAAGATGCTGTTTCTTTGGACTCACTATCTTTGGCTCTTAGAATCTTTCTGCTTCTTCTTCTCCGTAGATCCCTGAGCCTCAAGGGGTGAGGTTTGATGAAGTCTCTCAAGGTTTTCTCATTGTCCAGTTGTGGGCCTCTCAGTAAGAAGTTTCTCTGATGCATTGATCTATGGGTTTAGTAATATGTCATTAGGAGTCACTTTATTGCTATGTTCATTTAGCGGAATAATAGTAGGTTACCCTCTAGGGCCCATGATCTATATATCTTCAGATTCTTAGACAAAGTCTCAGATATTGGTTCTATTTCATAGAGTAGGTGTTAAATCTGATTTTAAAATGTGGCTTGTTACCCTCATACCATTTGTACCACTATTTCTCTAGTATATCTTGCATGCTTGTTTGATATTTTTAATTAAAAAATTAAAAATTAAAATGGCCTAAGTGATAAATGGGTCCCCTAGCATCCTTAGGGCTATTGTTCCATTTCCTTTTTGTGTCATAATGAACTGCTAGTTAATGTGTTTTAAGCTCTTATATTTCAAATTTTATTAATGTTCAAACTTCCTGTCTTTGAAAGCTTCTTTCAAGTCCATTTCTGTTTTAGAGTTACTATTGTTGTGATGAAACACCATGACCAAAAGCAATTTGAAGAGGAAAGGGTTTATTTGGCTTACAAATACCCAGTCCCAGTCCATTGAGGGAAACCAAGGTAGGAACAAATGGGGCAGGAACCCAGAACCAGGAGCTGATATAGAGGCAATGGAGGGGAGCTGCTGACTGGCTTATTTCTCATGGCTTGCTCAGCCTGCTTTCCTATAGAACTCAGGACCATCAGCCCAGGGTGACTGGTGATTTGTACGAAAATACACCCCATAGGCTCACAGAGCGTGGCACTATTAGGAGGTGTGACTTGGTGGTAGGCTTTGAAGTACCAAGTGTTCAAGCCAGGCCCAGGGACTCTTCTTGTGGATCAGATGTGAAACTCTCTTGGCTATTTCTTCAGTACCGTGTCTACCTGTGTGCCACCATGCTTCCGACCATGATGACAGTGGACTAAAGCTCTGAACTGTAAGCCAGTCCTAATGAAATGTTTTCCTTTATGAGTTGCCATGATCATGGTGTCTCTTCACAGGAACAGAAACCCTAACGAAGTGACAGCACCCACGATGAGTTGGGCTCTCCCTTATCAATCACTAATTAAGACAAGGCCCTACAGTCTGCTTACAGATCCATCTATGGAGCATTTTCTCAGCTGATGTTCTGACCTCTCTCATGACTCTGCCTTGTATCGAATTGACATAAAACGGCTAACACAACTTCTGAATCTTCTAGATATGGCTTCAAGAGCTCAAGTTACTTTCTCATTTTCTGATGAGTGCCATTTTTGACATATTTTCAGCCACAGTTTGGACTGGCCATTTCTCCAAGGCATTCTGGCTACTCACCAGAGAAATAGCACTTAGAGGTTCTAATTTGAGGACTGGAGTGTTCAACGCTTCTGGTATTCTAACTGTCAGACCTTCATTTCTAAGCTCACAAAGATTTAGACCATATGATTAGCTTCTTTCTCTCAATAAGAAGTTTGCATACTTTTTCTTCCTGTAACATTCCTAATTCATCTCAGCTGTAGCATTGCTCTTACATTCTCAGGACATGTAACTGACATTTTTTTCTGTGACTAGAGTCGATCTCTCCCCTACTTTGTGGACATATGGGTTATACAGCAAATATGGATAAAACATCCTTTCAAAGTTACATTGATAAAACTCCCGTATACTGAGAAGCAAAGCATGGTCTGACTAGGTCTAAGTAAAGGAAATGCAGTCATATTCCAGGGAACAAGGTGGGTGGAGGAAAAGCTCCTATCAGAGCCAGATGGAGTCTTCTTTCCACTCCAGTCAGCTGCTTAGTGCTGTTGCTTTTGATTTCGCTTCATACCCAGACTGTGGCTCAGCACGGCTACTTATTTTACCCAGGGTTCCTGCACATTTTATTTTCGCTGTTGTTGACAGAAGAAACATTTATACCCAACTGATCAAAGATGTCTAGATTCCTATTTATAGACTTCCATAATGAGACCCACTTGCATTTCAAATACCTACATGGTAAAGTCCCTTGAAACTCATTTTAAATTTTGACTTATTGCTCTCTAGATCTGCTATAGTTTCCAGCTAAGATTTATTTTTGTTGCATTCCTTTATTTATTTATTTTGTTGATTTAACTTTTGCTGAATCACAAACATTCCTTATTCTTGGATTCCTATCATCTCTGATGTGATATACCTTGTATTAAAATTTGTTTAGTGTGTATGTTTGCATGTGGGTGCATTTCTTGGCAGTGCATATATGTATGCATGTCAAACATATGCTTTGCTTCTCAGGAGGTCCCCACCTTGTTTTCAAGCAAAGATCTCTCACTACATCTGGAGAGTACCAGTTTGCCTGGACTAGCAAGCCAGCAAGTCTGTCTGTGCTTTCCCATCATTTGGGTTACAAGTGCAGGTTACTATTCTTAGATGCTTTACATAGGTTCTGATGATCAAACATAGGTCCTCCTGTTTGTGCAGCAATCACCTTACCAACTGAGGCTTAAAGTTTGTGGAGGATCATGTGCTCACTGGTGCAATAGTGAATCTAATTTCCTAGACTGTTATCTACTATTAAGATATATCCTCAGTCCTTCTGCATTTTTTTATTTTGAGACAGTATCTCACCAAATTTCCTAGGCTGATCTTGAACTCACTTTGCAGTATAGGCAGATCCTGAACTTGCTTCAGCTTTCTGAGCATCCCAAAGTGACTCAGGTTATAGGTATGTGCCACTACAACTGGCTATACTTTGCCTCATAAATCTTACTTTAGATCTTGGCATCTCAGATTGGCTCATTTTTATATTACAATAATTTGGGTTAAGTCTCTAATCTTTTCTTTATGGAGATATAAGAAACTACAATAAAAAAATGAATGTTTCTATACAATATATCTGATAGGTTTGCACAACTGGACAGGCTGTTAAGAGTTAACTTTGTCTAAGTCTGTGACTCTGAGTGGCCTGATGAGAAACTACCCCATAAAATCGCATCACATGCTTTTCATAGACACAGTAATGTCATCACCTCTTTGCTGTGGTGCATTCCAGAACACAGTGCCAAAGGAGGCCGCCATGACACCAGTTTCACCCTGGAATCAATGTGGTGGCATTTGTCTGTAGAGTCAGTTTCTGTTAGTGAGCAGAGATTTTCCTTGCTAGAAGAAAGCCAATGAATGTGCAAACTCACAGTATAGGAAGGTGATAAGTAACAATTTCAATTGCAGAAATATATTTTTCAAAGGTTCCCTGTGGTGTTCTGTTATGCCTAATGCTCATTAAAGAACATGCAACTTAGTCTCTAAAAACGAAGCCAGAATACCACACATCTAATGAACAATTTAGGGATGATGCATCTGTTTAAAAAAAGCCCTCTGTCATGGGGAGGATCTGAAGGAGCCTGCTCATTTGGAAGTGGCATCCGCCTTCTCTCTACAAGGGACTTTCCCAAGGTGGAGACATGCTCAGCTGCCCTAAGTTTTTCCACATGGAGGCTGCAGCCATCTGCAGTTGTAAACCATGATTCTTTGACACGCAAATCCCAGATGGTGCTTTGAATTTAAGGCCCATATTGCACACAGATTTCTGCAACATGTGGCTTAGGGTTTTTTTTTCTTATTGTTACTCAAAGCGTGTTCATTTTTGGATGAAAAGGGGAGATAAATATACAACAAAAATCATAACCCTAAGATTCTTAACATGCTAGCATTTTTTCTAATTATGTTCATTTATATGTAGAAAGTTATTTTATTTTTACAAAATATGGGACTGCATTCTGATCTGTATGCAGCTGCATGATGTCCTACATATCCATCCCGAGCATGCCATGGCTCCCAGGTGACCTGAACATTGCTCTCTGACCGGGCTCATGCATCCACACTTAGGTTAACTGGTGCTCAGACATGAAAGCAAGAACAAGGGAGCCTTGCACAGTGGAGCTCCTTCATGTGAGCTGCCAGCTGCTTACTTTGGGCTGTCTCTGCCTTCCTCATCAGCCCTCAGAGATGGCTCTTTATTCCATCTTTGGAGATAAGGAAACCGATTTGTGCTGAGAGGAGATTAAACTTGGATTTATTTAGCTCCAGAGTTATTTTTTACAGGGCATCGTTGGTGTACTTCAGTTTCCATGACCTCCATCTAGGTCAAAGGGGATCTGAGGTAGAGGCTGAATAAAGAGGAGGTATGTCCACTGTGGGAAAGGGGATGGAGACAAGGGCAAACTGTGAAGACCTGCAGTGGCTCATGAGGAGGCACATAAGTTGTATTCTGCTAAGAGACAGTCACCAATGGGGGGGCTTGATCCTAGGTGAAAGAGGCCAGATGCTGGGGAAGGGTGGGGACATACAATGGCTTTCCTGGCCTAGGGCTAGCCCAGGGAGAGCCTCAAGGTTGGTGAAGGTTGGGCTAGACCTTCACCTTGCAGATCTTTGTAGACCCTAAGCCTGCTTCTCCAGGGAAATTCTTCCTGCAACAGAATGGTTGGGTTCCTTTCAGCAGGCTCACTGGAACCTAAGGAAATTCATCCAGACTATTGGTTAATGAAGATCATTGGCTCAACTCCCAAATATTTATACTTTAATCCATTACCAGGAGATGGAAATACAAAGGTGAAGTCGCCATCTGGTAGGCACCTTAATGAAGACACACACTGAAGAAATGAAGGTGACATAAGGGGTGACAAGGCAGTGCATTTTGGTTTTGTTTTGGACCTTAAAAGCGGAGTGTCTTCTGAAGGAGATGCAGAATGGGTTCCAGGCTGCTTGGAAACAGAGTCCATTCATTTTGAGTGAAAGAAGAGCAAGACATTAGCTGGCCAGCCTCCTCCGGCCTGTGAGGAGAAAGGCCCTGGGCACACTTGTCTGTGTTGCCTTTTCAAGGACAGTCAGGCTTTGTGTAGAGTTTGAGTTAACAGGGCCAAGACCCCTCAGGAAACCACCTCTGGGGCCATACTAGGCTCTGGCTGTGCTAGGCTATGCAGGCAGCTCAGCTCTGATCTGGATCTGGAGAGAGAAGAGGTAGGTGTTAGGAGACCTCTAGGGAAGCCAGTGCCAAGGAGAGGCCTTGGTGTGGCTACCAGACACCTGCTGGGCTGAAACTGGCTTGAAAGAGTCAGCAATGCTCTCATTATAGGAAGAGACACAGGTGCCAGATTGTGGGTTCACATCCCAGCCCTAGCACCTCCCTGCTACAGGCGTCAGGAAGCTGATTTAGTCTCCCCATTTTATTTCTTCTTCTGTCACATGGGATGGTGATTTTATTGACTGTCATTGTTGTGAGACAAGGTCTCACTGTGTAACCCTGACTGATCTTAAGCTAGAGATCTTCCTGCTCTTGCCTCAGAAGGACTAGGTGACTGGCAGTCATACACAGCTGGCATTGACACCCCCACTGAGGGTCCATGGGAAGAACTGATTGGGTTGTGAGGACAGCAGAGTGCCTCTCAAATCAGTCAGTGTCTGTCTTACTCTGAGTGGTGAGCTCTCAGGAAATCAGCCTGTCCTGGCTCAGCATCTCCCAAGGTTTTTTCTTTCTCTACCAAAGTAGGCTGCAGCTACATCACCGAGGCCATCGTTCTTCTTCCACTTCCTGAAAACCCAAGGACAAACCTATGCCAGAGAGGACAAAGGGAAGCACAGCACCCCACACAGCCAGGATATGTCAGGGAGGTAGCTGAGGCAGAAGGGGGGAGCACTCTGACTCTCCCTGTACCTGGACCCCTCCTGATCATCATGCCTTTGGAACTTCAAAGTGGTTTATTTTATTCCTTTTGAATTTGGGTTCCAGGAATATTTAACAGGGTGTGTCAGTGCAAAACACACATAATTTGTAGGCTCCCTCCAGATGACACAGGGCAGGCTCCAACTCTAGCCAAGCTTGTCAGCGGCAGCAGCTGGACATGCCCTTCAACCTGAGGCCTCAGTATCTACCCTTTCTGTCTGAGTTTGGGGGTGCCCAAATGTTCTTTCTCCTTTAGCGTCTTCCTAGGACCCCAGGGCAACTTGCTCCATAGCACAGTAAAGGTTTCTGAGTGGTGAGAGTCTGAGGTAAAAATGAAATAATTTTCCTGTCAGCTGGACCGATGACAGGATTTACATGATCTCTGAGTGAGGATATGTGAAATCTGGTAGAAGCCACAGGGTGACAGGAATGTGGGGTCTCCGTAGGTTAGTCCTTCTCTACCAAGTGGTTCTGGTTAGAGAATGCTTTAAGTCTCCTCCCGGCAGCAAACCAGCTCCACCCACGAGGGACAGCCTTGGAGTCTTTCTGTCTCGGCGTGGGCGAGAGGCTCTCAGGCCCTAGTGCATGTTTTTGCCGTCCCTCTTTTTCCCGGAAGTTTCACAATCATGTTCTAATGTAAACAATATTGTCAGAGTCCTGTGGCCCCTTGAGAGTTTTGCTGAGCAATGACGGATGGATGGCTGAGGATACACCGGGGCAGGGCTACATCACCCACGCCTCTCCCTGGCTCCAAAAGTGACCAGTGAGGCCAGCCTGGCTTGGATCATTTGTCTCTAAGTACCAGGGGGATTTTCAAACAGCTGCAGAGCCAACTGTTTCCAAATGGAGCACAGCTCTGGCTTGTGGGAAGAATAACACACACTTGTGCTCCACAGCTCAGGCCCAAGTTCCTGAGGCGCTGGGTGTGGCATCCTTTCCTGCTTGGATCTGCTGTGTCACTTCCTGGGTCTCTCTGGGTGACACCATTCGGAACCAGTGTGAGACCCGAACTTGGAGCACACTTGAGTGCAGGTCATTTCCCTCCTGTTAGGGCTTGAGAAATGACCCCCCCCCAGGTTTCTATGTTGAAGGCATAGTCACTGGTTGGTGACACTGTTTGGGGGGTTATTAACCTGTAGGAGGTGGGCCTGGTTTGTGAAGGGCTAACTACAGAGTCTTTGACGTTTGCATTTTCCTCTCTGTTTCTAGGATCCCTGGATATGAATAGCCGACTCTTCCGACTCCCTCCAGTCACGACAGAACTGCCTTCCTCTCCAGGGCAAGGAGTCAGAAGTTTTCCTCCATAACCGGTTCCAGCAGTTTGGTCTCAATAACACAAAAGAAATGAACACACTTCTCTTCCACTCTAGCACTGCCAGGGGCTACGGCTACCTCAGGATGGACACATCTTTTTCCTTCTGCCATCCATCTGTCTCACTGCCTCTTCCTCCCCTGTCGTGAGTCTTTCTCTTTCCTGTCCTTCCCCATACAGACTTTCTCTAGGGAAGGAAGGACTCAGCCTGGGAAAGGTCTGTGCAGAAAATCCACAGGATTTAGGTGGCAGCCACCACTGCCTGCTTCTACTCTGAGGCCCAGCATGGATTCTTTGTGGGTTCAGGAATCTGTGGGAAGCCCAGCAGAGGTTTGGCTGCTTTGGCATGATGGGCGGAGTGGAAGGAGGAGACACCGGGGCAGACACAGTGACAGGAGAGGCCTTGAGTAGTCTGGAACTCAGGATACAGCAGCTCCAGCTCAGCCTTGGCTGGACCTGGGTTCCTAGATGATATGGTAAGAGTGAGAAAGGAGAAAGGTAACTGCTCTGAGCACAGCGAGGAAAGAGACAGAGAGACACGGGCGGGAGACATGGTCAGAGGCTAAGAGCACTGGTTGCTCTTCCAGAGGACCAGGTTCAAGACCCAAACCCACATGGAGGCTGACAACTGTCTGTAACTCTAGTCCTAGGGAATCAATGCCCTCTTCCAGTCTCCTTAGACACGGGGCATGCGCATGGTGCACAGACACACATGCAGGCAAAACACCTAGAGACAAACAATTTAAAACAAACAAACAAAAAAACTAAAAAATTAAAAAAAAAGAGAAGAAGGATGAGGAACAGGATAGGAAGGGAGGAAAGGAATAAAGATACTTGAGAGGAAAAAAGATTAAGCTTGAAAACACTGAACATCAGAGGCTGGTACTCTTCGTGAGAGCAGCCAAATGTGCAGTCGGAGCATGGAACAGGCATGGGACCATGGTGGGAGCCACACAGACCCCGGGGGAGAGGAGGAGGGAGGCTGTGAAAGCAAGGCACTTGGGTCTCACTGCCCTGCTGTGGCCTCAAGACACTTCTACAGCTGCAAGATGGGCTGGGTTCTGAGCAGGGGGAGACCCTTTCTCCATTCTGAACTGCTAAATCAAGTTGGAGCAGAGGGAGGAAGGTTTGGCTCACCTAGCTGGCCTTCATACTTCAGAGCATTAGAGCATCAGAGGTCTACTTCAGATCCTTGGGCCTCCAGACAGGTGTCCAAGTAGGCAGGGAAATTCTGAAGCCCAGTAGAGTTCAGCCATGAGGTCAGTAGGTATGCAGACTGCTGCCTTCAGAAGGTTCCTTTTCTTCATTGATACTACAGGAACTCAGGAAATCAGGCCTTCCTTTTAGAGGTTAGGGTGGGTGTCATGGACCCTGGTCTGTGTCATCTCAGAACTGTAAGAGAGCATTCAATCAGGAGGACGTCAGTCAGTCCTCAAGAATGGCCCAAATCCAACTTTGGGGAGTGCAGAACCTTTTGCTGTGACTCCCCATCACCTTCTCTTGCTGAGTGCCAGCTTTGCTAACCTCTGATGACTCACGCACCAGCTCCTTGCAGTGCAAAGAGGTGTCCCAGAGCTTACATCCCAATATACATCTACACACACACACACAAACACACACACACACACACACACACACACACACACACACAAACACACACACAATATAGGAATAGTCACTATGAAAGTGATAATTTCATTGTGAACACTGAGAAGATGTGAGCCTCACTTATGTGTGCCCCTCATGGGCAAGGTCTCCTTCAACACAATTGTTTCATCTTCGAAGCAGTCTCTTCAATATCATCTTGTGGGCATTTTAGAGGAGGTTGTGTAGTTTTCATGGCATGGCGTGAATAGCTATATCTTGCTTGGGGGCATTTAGAACACTTCTGTGTAGTTTTCCAAAGCAGATTTTACCTCATGAATTTGTCTCTGAGAAAAACTCCAAGTGTCATAGTCCCTTCTTGTGAAGCCACCATAGATAAGACTTCATCCTGCATCCCAAGCCACTGGCTGCAAAGGAAAGAGGACCAGGGTGGGCAGGGTGTCCTGTCCCCTTAACACCACTACTAGGCTAGCAGGGACCTTCCTGGTAAAGGCTGGCTGTCCGGTGAAGCTGCCTCTGCTGGGGCTGCTGAGGTGGCTTCTGGGGACAAGTGTGGCAGTTCTAACATCTGTCAGATCCTTCTCTGAGTGGGTCATCTACTCCCTTCTCTTACATCTCAGCAGGAAGCAGAGTGACCATGGTGCCTGTTATAAGGTGTTCCCTGGCACCACAACTCTCTCTGTAATTGAATCAAACCCAATAAAGAGATGCAACTCCCACAAAGCTTTATAAATGGGGAAAATCTGAAAGGACCCCAGAGACTACCTACTTCAAACAGTGGGTTCTACTTTGCTTTTCTGCTGCTGTGATTAACACTGTGACCAAAACAATTGTGTGTGTGTGTGTGGGGGGGAATGTTTCATCTTATAGGTTACAGTCCATGGCTGTGGGAGCTCAAGCAGGGCAGAACTTGAAGCAGAGATCATGGAGGAATACTGCTTACTAGTTCTCTCTCTCTCTCTCTCTCTCTCTCTCTCTCTCTCTCTCTCTCTCTCTCTCTCTCTCTTTTGCTCAGATAGAATTTTCACAGAACACAGTACCACCTGCTCTGAGGTGGCAACAACCCTCCGTGGGATTGACCTTTGTCCATCAGTTAGAGACATACCCACAAGCCACTCTGACAGAAGGAGTTCCTCAACTGAGGGATCCTCTTCCTAGGAGAAGGAAGGCATCACACATTTAATTAAAATTATAAGCACAAAAATATTATGATAGAAAAGAGATGACATTTGGAATACATATTTGTGGAGAAATTATGATCTCATTCTTTTAAAGTGTTTTGCTTTTCTTGGAAGACAAAGCCTTGCTCTGTTGTCTAGACTGGACTGGAACTTTTGTACAGAGGAGATCCTCCTGCCTCAGCTTTTCAAGTATTAGGTGCTATAGGCAATGCTACCATATCTGTCTACATGATTCCATTTTTAAACTAATAAAACAGCGATTACTTTATTATTATTTTATTGAAAATAGATTTTGTCATACAATACATTCTAACCAGTTTCCCTCCTTCCCTCCTCCCAGCTCCCCTGATCCCCCCTCCCCAGATTCACTCCCTTCTGTTTTCCTTCAGAAAGGAGCAGGCCTCCAAGAGACAACAACCCAACTTTACAAGACAAGATACAATAAGACAATGTAAAAATCCTCATATTGAGGCTGGACAAGGCAACCCAATAGGAGGAAAAGAGTCCCAAGCACAGGCAAAGAGTCAGAGACACCTCACTCCCGTAGTAGAGAGTATAACTTGATCCTAGCCAAAAGGCTGAGAAGTGATGATTCCTTTTTAAAATGAAAATTATCACATGCACATATGTAGTGCCTAGAAAAACTAAAGGGAAAATCTAATTGTTAAGAGTGACTTCTGGTTTGTGTGATTACAAGTGAGCTTTATTTTCCCCTCAACTTTATCTCCCACAAAAATCACACACTCACTGTATCATGCTAAAAACGAGAGATGTTTTTCATGGTTCAGTCATACCTCCTCTCTCTACTTCTCTTTGCCTGGTGGATGGAAATACTCTTTCTTTGGTCATGTCAGCACACAGGCTGAGGACAGCAATATGTGGGCCCCTTTTCTAGAGCTGGGAGCAACTCAGGGGCCTGTCTTGCCTGTCTTGCCTGCCCAGATCGCTTACTGCGGCTGAAGGAGCTGGAGCTAAGGCAGGACTCTGTGGCCAGCTTTGGGGCTTTCATTACCCTATGATTCCTCAGGTAGGATTCTCCCTGTTTCAGCCCCCAGTAGCATTCTGTGAATAGCTACATTTAACTTGAGAAAGAGCAATTTCCAAGCTTCTTCAACACTGGGAAGTATTAGCCAGCTTTCCATCACCATGCCAAAATACCTGAGACAAATTTTATAAGGAGGGAATGTCTGTTTTGGCTCACAGTTTCAGAGTGTCCAGTCCACGGTCAGCTGGCCTGGTTGCTTTTGAGCCCGTGTGAGGCAGAATAACAAAATGGGAGTTTAGCAGAGGACACTGCTAACCTGTTGGTGACTAGGAGGCAAGGAGAGAGACTAGGAGCCAGTGTCCAAAAATACCCTTCAAGACTATGCCCCTCCCCACCTGATTTCCATTAGGTCTCACTAAAGGTTTCACTACCTCCCAATACTGTCACCAGTCTGAGCCTAGGCCTTGAACACATGAGTATTTGTAGGGGAAAGTCATCCACATCACAGCACAGAAGACCGGATCATATCACTGCACTGCCTGGAGAATTAGTGGCTTCTCATCATTCTAGGCAGGGGTCCTTCAATTGGGCATTTCAAGATGGTTCTCCTTTGGTAACGTGGAAGAGTCCTGAGCATGGTAGTATTTTAATGGCATCTCTGCCTCTTCTTGCTAGCCACTGTTAGATGGAGGCACTGTGGAAATGAGAAAGCATCTCCAGAAACAGAATTATTCTTTAATCATCTGAAGGATAGTCTCCCCAAAGACGTAAAACTGTGCGACTGTGTGCATGTAGTGGGGGTGCTTGGGCTTTTATAGGATGAAAAGGGGGATTTGGGGAATTGAAGACTGCGTCTGTGGGTCATTCCCTTGCAGTCTCTAAGTGAATGATGCTACACAGGGAGGTGTGTTGATTGACTTATCAGAATCCCTCAGCTGATGTCAGCTTTCCAGAGCTTCTGGACAACCTTTCACTAGCCTTAACACCCTCCTGCCTCATTCTCGCCCTTCCCAGCTGTGTGTCATAGAATAGAGGGCATCATCTGTTGGGAACCACCTGGAACCCTGGGCTTTTCCCTTTGGCCTTTGAGTATCTCCGCCCCCAAGCTTCAGCTCCTATAACTCCCAGCATTCTCCTCGTCCATTCCCCCCCCCCCCCCCGTTTTCCTCACGGTGGTCCTCTCTGGCAGATCAACTTTCATTTCTCTCTGACTCCAGGACCCAAGTACTGCCAGTCCACCTAAGTCAGAAAGCATCACGCTTCTTGTGGGTCTCTTCAATAAAGAGTGAACTTGTGAGTTCAGGGTCTATGTGGTTTACAACTTTGAACCCTTTCATGAACTGAGAAGGCTGCAAATTATTAAAGGAATGGACAGAGGTGGCGGGGTGAGGATTCAGTAATTTGAGCTGATCAAACAAACTGACAGCTCAAACGGGGCAAAAAATTGACTAGTGATCAGGTGACGGGACTCGTGGAAATTAAACAAGAAGCAATCCAGGTGGTTGCAGACCCAAAGCCCTGTTCATGGGAGAGGGGGTTGGGGAACCGTAGGCAATTTTGGTGGAGGAACTAATGGTTTTTAGGGGAGATGAACAGGTCCAGAGGACTGTAGCCTCAAACAAAGTGGGGTGGAGGGTGGACCGACTACTCCGGAAAATAACAGGGAGGGAATAGCTGGCAACTGGGACCCTCTCTGGCGAATTTTCTTTCTTTAGGTAAAAGTCTTGGAAAAGTCCCTCCCTGGAATTTTGGGGTCTCACTTTCTGAGCCCCAGCAGAGGGCAGGAGAGAAGAAAAGAGAGAGAGGAGAGGAGAGGAGAGAGCCAGAAAGTCCTAGCTTTGGTTTAGCAATTCAAGGACCTTTCCATGGTCTGGCGCTCTGGGTTTGTTTTGGTATTGCCTTGCCACGTCTTTCCTTCTGAACTAAAGAGCCCTGGGAGAGGGGCCACAGCCGCAGCCCTGGGAAACGAAACTCGGGATCATTCTGTGCGAGCTGATGCAGCCAAGCAGCCGCTGGAAGCCAGACCTCGATTCCCCAGGCTCCGCCTCTGCCTCTGCAAGCCCAGGTTTCCTAACCTGAAATGTGCACTCTCCCAAGGATCACCTGGGTGTGGTCTGCGCGCTGAACTCAGAGCCAATCTGTAGCTCATCCAGCACGGTCCCCTGGGCACAGAAAGCGGTTCAGCCCATGTTAAATGAACAAAGTAAAAATCTGATCTCCAATATTTGTGAGGTCCTGACCCGTTGCGGAAAAACAGGCAGATACCCAGGCACCCCCAAGAAGGCACTCTGCGGTCCTATGCGCTGTTGCTTTGTTTCCTTCCAGCCCTGGCTGGCTGTGAATCTTCTGTAAGTTTTCTGGACAGTCCCTACTTTGTCCCTCACTGGGTTCATCAGGGTTCTGCCTCCATCTTGTGCAGGGTGGTGCTTAGCTGACGGAGGCCACAATGAGAAACAGCAGCTACCTCCATGTTGAATTTCATTCCTGTGCTGCTCTGATTTTGGCCTCTGTTCTGAGGAAGTGGCAGTTAAGAAGAGCCACTATAAAGGTCAAAAGTTCTGTCTGTGCTCAGGGTATCGTCAGTAACCCTTTAGAGCTCCAGGATCTCTGAAGATACTGTTGCCGTCTGTGCAAGATGGCGGTGTCCAGCTTGGTGTGCAAAGATGTCAACAGGAAATATACTGAGTGGAATATTGCAGGGTGCTGCTGGCCAAGAAAACAGAACCAACCAACCAAACAAACAAACCAAACCCACACTTCCAGCATCAGAAAAACTCCACTTCCTCCAAAGCAATACATTTTTTAAATTAATATTTTTATTAATGTTGTGAGAATTTCATCCCCATGTCTTTTCCTAAGTCCTCCCAGATTCCCCTCCCCTCCCAACTTCATATCCTATGTTTTTGTTGTTGTGTTGTTTTTAGATAACACGCTGACTTCAATTTGTACAGCCATAGATAGTCATGGTTATGACAGCATCCGCAGGAACACGGAGTACCGGCCAGGTGATACATCTTTTTTTTTTTTTTTTTTTTTTTTTTTTTAAAAAAAATTTTTTTTTTTTTTTTTTTTTTTTTTTTTTTTTTTTTTTTTTTTTAAAAAAAACTTTATTTATTTATTTGCCTTGGTGTTTGCCTGGAACTGGAACTACAGACAGTTGTTAGCTGTCATGTGGGTGCTGG
Organism: Sigmodon hispidus; assembly: GCA_004025045.1. Taxonomy (NCBI): domain Eukaryota; kingdom Metazoa; phylum Chordata; class Mammalia; order Rodentia; family Cricetidae; genus Sigmodon; species Sigmodon hispidus. The sequence goes on from PVIH01000093.1 coordinate 138,942, forward strand.
GAATCGAACCCGGGTCCTCTGGAAGAGCAGAGGGTGCTCTTAACTGCTGAGCCATCTCTCCAGCCCCCAGGTGACACATCTTAAAGGTAACTCTCACTATGAATAGCTGCTCAGTCAGGGGTGGGAGCTCATGACCCCTCCCCCCCATGCTGGAATGTTGAGTATCTTAATCTTAAGTAGGTCTTATTCCCAGGTAACCACAGCTGCTGGGAATTCATGAGTGAGGTCCAGAAGACACTGTTTCACTTGGGTCTTCCCTGATCTCTGTCAATAACCCTGCTCTTCAAAGATGTTCCCTTAGCCTTAAATCAACGTTCTTAAGCATTTTCCACCACAGCCCATTTTCACCCAAGAAATTTTTATTTGACATTGGCTATGCAAGTGCATAAAATAGGTGTATAAGACAAATATGTACTCATCAACAAAGAAATTTATTACATTTCCCTTCCCCCTGTGTGTGTCTTTGCACGAAAGTACATATGAGTTTATATGCACAAGCACATGCTCACACATAAGTGCACATGCTGGATCATGCATATGGAAGTCAGAGGATGGTTTGTTACAATTCATTCTCCTCTTCTACCATTTTGGTCCTTGGATCAGGTCATCTAGCTCAGCCTTTACCTTATGAGTCATCTTGCCAGCCTAGGAAATTTATTGTAAGTCAATTCTTTGGCATACATATACCTTTTTACCATTTATTAAAAATGAAAACATTTTTCCACACCAGTGAGAGGATATGTTGGTTTATTTTAACATCAATAATTGAATCTTGGCTGAATATTTCCTATTACAGGATATACAACATCTTCACCAGTTTTCAGTTGATCAATATTTTGCTTTATAACCATCAATGTTGTCAACACTGTTTTTGTTTTTGTTGTTGTTGTTAATGCATAGTATGAAATGTCAAAAGCAAGTTTAAAGAGCTTGTACAAATGATTGGAAATTCAATCCTAATCTGAAGCCAAGATTCATTGAATGACATTTTTTTTTTTATATTAAAGACTCAAGCCAGCATCTCAAATAGCAATTTTAAAAGGCAAACATTTTAACACAATACAATTCAAAGATTCACTAACTTTATTCTTACATGCTTAGTAACAACAGTAGAAAAAATAATAAAAGGCTTTGTTCTCCAAGAGTAAATCATGTTTCTAAAAGATTAGCACACTTCACGGGGAGAGCAAAATCATTGCTACTGACACAATCATCTGGGCTATGTTTGTGGAGTTCACTGGTGGTATATGGTGTGAGAGCATGTGCAGGGCAAAGTATCCTTGTGTTATGCTCAGAGTCAATACTTCAGTGAAGTGATATAGTGCCACACGGGGAATTGCCATCAGAAACACCATGGATCTATTATTTATTTGGTGTTGAAATAATTTTTGTTACTTACACATTCAGAAGCCTTTCGCTATTGCCCAAATGTTTGAAATTCCTACATTTAGTTGAGGTTCCTTATGGGTCAGAGCCCACAGTTTGGGAAGCTGGGCTAACCCATTGGCTTGTTGCAGACATGATTGTTGCAACTATTTCCTCACTGCTGGGGCTTTTGTTGCTCAGAGTCCAAGCCCTGTCCCCCCTGAGTGTGCTGTGTGGCATGTACTTATGCAGGGTCACCTCACCATTGTTTCCAAGTTTATATTTCCCTTCAGTCTTTCAGTAGACTTTGTTATTGTGTGTGAAACTGGCCTGTATATAACTGGGAGTCACTTCTTGTTAATCAACAGGTTGGACAGTGTGTATCTCAGCCCTGTTGTCTTCAAGTCATGGCTATAGGTCCTAGGAACCACAACCAGAACTTGCCTTGTGCTCCCTATGTTCATTTAAACCAAGGCTGAAGCTTCTCTTCTCCTCAGCCCATGTGAGTTGGGTTGGATTTCATAGCTCTTTGCAGGACTCAACAGTTGGTGGTGAAGAAAGGTATACAAACGGGGTTTATGTCACTCACATGTCAAGACAGATGGTTTTCAAAAGAAAGTCTGGGAGAGTTTACAAAGGGCTTTCTTAAAATGTGTCTCCCTCCCTCCCTCCTCCCTCCCCCCTTCCCTCCCTCCCCCCTTCCCTCTCTCTCTCCCCCCTTCCCTCCCTCCCTCCCCTTGTTTCTTTCGTCCTCTTCATATATATGTTACTTGAGAAAGTTATTTAATTTACTCCAGCCTCAGGGGTTTGTTTTGTTTTTGTCACAAGAAAAAAAAAATAAAAAACCATCTCCTCACATAACTATGTGGATTGATTTAAATTATTCACAAAAGCACTTAGTATATCACCTGACATAGCTGAAGTGCAAAAACTATTAGCTATTATTCACTCAACAAACATCTGTAACATACACAACCATTTTAGAGAAAATTTCTCTTTATTTAAAACCACATGGCACAGTAATGTGAGAACAGAGAAGTATGTGGGTCACATGATTGACAAGCAGCCGTTAAAATTCTGGGTAAGGCTAGGGACTGCACCGCCGCATCACCTTCTAGGAGCCTCAGGGATTGCGGCCATTCACTGTCAGTTCCACCCTGCCTTGTGTTACCTGCCTTTGGCCTCTGAGACGCTCCCTATAGGGCATGCTGCAGTCTGGTCATCCTCAGGCCAGGCATGTACAATCCATTTGTATGTGAGCTGCTTCCCTGTCTGCTGTCACCGTGAAAATTACCCTCAAAGATGGATCTTGGAGTTATATTCCCCCACTCTTTGTGATGGTGGTCAAGTTAGTTCTGGTTTCTCTTTCTGCTTCTGTCAACTTGCTGTCCCTTGGGTTTCCAGGGGCTCTAATTCTCCCCAGGCAGGAATGCTTGGTGATTAATCTGTCGATAGTTTCCTCCCATTCCCCTAGTACATACAGTGCCCATTCCTCAAGATGCTCAAGTCCTTGATCCTGCATTGGGGCCTTGCTGGGGTCTTCTGGGTGTAGTGATATTACTGGATTCTGACTGCCTGAGGCTCCTTAGCTTCCAGTAGCCTTGTCATCTGGAGTAATGCCTCTCCTTCCTATTATGTTCTTCCCTGGGTTTGAATTCCAGATCAGCATCAACCAAAGTCTTATACTGACCAGAGAACCACTGCTATTCCAAAGAAGCAGACAGATGGATGGACTCAAGCTGCAGCTGTGGGAGGGTGGGGGCCATTGGGAAGAACCCTTTCCCTGAACTTTGTAGAAACAATAGCCCCTCTGAGGAGAAAGATGGTAACTTTCCGAGGAAGCAGAATAAAAAGAAGGAAGAAGGCCCATCTCTTCAGAGAGATGCTTTCAGGGAACTGGACACCTCTTTCCAATCAACTCCAATGAAGGAGAACTCTCAGAGGTGCATGGGACCTCTGCCACCCCTCTCTTTCTGTGCTGATCATGGTATGCCTCCTCGATGCACTGTAATTACCCATTTATCCACCCATTTCACAAAAAATCTATGGCTCAGGATACAATATCACCAGATCTTCAGTGTTCTGAGCATCGTGTGACCATGTGTCATGGTAAAGTAGTATCCCAGAAGCATGGAGAGACAGCAAAGCTATATATTCTCTCAGTACTGTCAATATTGTAAAAAGCAGTAAGTATCATCACTTGTTCTAGGAATCACTCTGAAAGGGTAGTTTTGCATTCAAAGGGACATCATCTTATCTAACCCTTGGCTGTCAACAGTTGTTTTAAAATTACATTTATTTATTTATTTAGTGTGCATATGTGTATATGTGCATGGGTGTGTATGTCACAGAGTGGACATGGAGGTCGGAGGACAGCCTGTGAGAACTGGTTCTTGCCTCTCCACCCTGTGGGTCCTGGGGATTGTACTCAGGTCATCTGACTTGGCAGCAAGGGTCTTTACCAGCTGAACTATGTCACCTGCCTGGCTGCCAAGAGTTGTGGGAAAAGAAATCACAATCACCATGGCAGCATCTATAGACCTCCTGTGTCAACATGCCTGTGTCATCAGGAAATGTGAACCCCAGACCTGAGTACACATGTGACCTCAGAAACATTTTTCTTCTAAGACACCTGAGCAGTCGGTGTTGTGAGCCCCATGCCAAGCCAGCAAATTCCAGCTGCATCACTTGGAATTCAAATCTTCCAAACTATGGCCCCAGCTTTACCTTTTTTAAAGAAAAAAATTGTTCTATATATATATATATATATATGGGTGTTTTTCCTACAGGTATGCCTGTGCCCTATGGGTGTGAGTGTGAAGGGTGTGCAAGAAGAGGAGATTGGGTCTCCTGGGACTAGAGTTACATATAGTTGTGAACCACCATATGGGTGCTGGGATCTGAAGCTGCCTTCTCCAAAAGAGCAGTCAGAACTGTTAGCCACTGAGTCATCTCTCCAGATTCCAACATCATCTTTTACCAAGGGGGCTGTATTAGAGCCTTTGAGGGCCTAAGGACTAATGCGATGAACTGTCTCCCTCTGTCTTTCATGGGACAGCTGTAACAGAAGGGCAATGAAATTTAGCTCTTCTATTACTTTCATAAGTTTTTAAACAAAGAATTTTGGTACCAGTGGCATGATACATCAACTACTCCACAGGGGGATGAATGCACAACATCTCCTACAATGCCTCTGTGAACTGGCCCAGCTCCTCACGGTCCCCAGGCTTCTTTCGTGCCTAGAACCAGTTCCTCTAACCTCAATCTCATTCCCCTACTCTCTGGTTTATAACTTTGCCTTTTCAGTTAAAGCCTTGCTTAATACCCAAACATACATTACCATCTCTCTCTCCCTGAGAAAGACCCTGCCCAAATAAGAAAAAAAAATTCCAGTTATTATTCTTAGAGTAAAATCTCTGCTCTCCACTAAATAGTGTTATTCACATTACTTAAAAAAAAAACACACAACATGGGGATACATCAATCATTTGTATTTTTTCCAGGTATATGTGTGTTTTGTGTCTACATATACAAGTGTGTATGCTTCTCCATATGTGTGTGCATGCATGTGGAGGCCAGAGGTTTATGCTGGATGTCTCCCAGGAACTTTCTTTACCTTGTATATTGAGGTGGAATATCTCCATTTCACTCAGAGTTCAGATCTGTGCACCATGGCACATACACATCAGTACTCTCACATGCATATACACATCATACAGAAGCTCAAAAATGTACTAAGACAAAATGAAAACAGGAATTTAAATATCTCATAAAACAGACATCCAAAGCACCCCTCTCCTAGTCAGTCTTAATTGCCAAGTTGCCACACCTGGAGTCATCTGAGAGGCAGAGTAGGCTGAAGAATCGCTTAGATCCGATGGGCCTATGAGCATGCCAGTGGGGGATAGTCTTGACTATTAATCAATGCAGGAGGTCCCAGGCCACTGTGGGAGGCACCATTCCTTAGACAGCTAGCTGGCCTGGGCTGTATAAGAAAGCTGGCTAAGCATGAACCAGAGACAGAGCCAGCAATAGTAATTCCTCTGCAGCTTCTGCTTCAAGTTCCTGCTACAGTTCTTGCCCTGATGACCTTTGATGGTGACATGTGTCCTACACCAGATACCCACCCTCCCCAAGTTGCTTTTGGTCAGAGTGTTTCATCACAGCAACAGGAAGGAAAAACAAATCAGGACACTGTCTCTGATTTCCTTCCTCTGCTGTTCCTGCTCCTCCCTACCCCTTCCCATTATAAACCCAGATTTAAGAGACACTGAGCTGAGTCTTTAAAAACTATTATTAAAATATTGAACTAACTTACCCATTAACACCTTAGTTCAGTGACCTCACTAAGGCAGTCAGTTTTGCAGAGCAGGAGGTGAGCTGTTAGGGTCCCAGCTGCAGTTTTATGCAGTGAGAGGAAAGGTCTGGAGCTCCTGGTCCTGTGGGCTTCCGGTGCAGCATCCGGAGCAGCTTCTGCAGCTGGAGCCTCTTTGGATTGGGGGAAGAAGAAGGAAGAGAGTCATGGAGGCAAGTGGGAACTTCCAAAGTAGAGGGCCACTCATGACAGCAGATGCTGCAGACTCAAAAGTGCAGGTAGGGTCGCTTAGAAGAGAATGAGCTTCACCATCTTAGAATCAGGCAAGCATTACTGATGTCATAATACATGACAGTAAAAGTCATTGCAAGTTTCAGAAGCCAATTTAAATCCAAGTGTAGCTGGCGAGATAGCTTAGTAGGTAAAAGTATCTTTAGCTAAGCCTGAGTCCATCCCTGAGACTCACTTTATAGAAAGAAGGAAACAGTTGCCTCTTGCACGATG
>PVIH01000093.1:145225-192445 GCA_004025045.1 Sigmodon hispidus
GGGTGTGTGCCTACACATATACATATAGGTGATGCTGCAGGGTGTGTGCCTACACATATACATATAGGTGATGCTGCAGGGTGTGTGCCTACACATATACATATAGGTGATGCTGCAGGGTGTGTGCCTACACATATACATATAGGTGATGCTGCAGGGTGTGTGCCTACACATATACATATAGGTGTACACAGAATAAATATGTAGTTAAAAACCCAAGTTAAATAAAAAACATGTTTAGGGGTCTTCCAAGAAGCTGGGCACAAGGCCTTCTTTCTCTGCTCTTTTCATAATCTCTCTACCTTTTTCTTCAGGTTTCTGCCTCCAGGCCCTGAGAACCATTAGTCTGGTGGAGAAGTAAAGGCTGCCATTAACTCCTCTGAGTGACATCCTGATAGTTGCATCCATAAAGACTGGACCTAACCATTCTTGACTTCAAACCCCAAGTATAGACAATGGTTCTCATGGTCCAATACCGAATCTTTAGGACTAGAGGAATGGAGCAAAATGTGTCCAGGGCGTGGACAGGAAATCCTTAAGCCTGGCTTATGGAACCTACAGGGTGAGAAGGAGAGTGTTCTTGCTTGGATATGAAATATCCACTCTGTCTTGGTTTCTATTGCTGTGAAGAGACACCTGCCTTGAGTTCTTGCCCTGGCCTCCCTCAGTGTTGAAATGTGACATGAACTGTAAGTCAAATAAACCCCTTTCTCCCACACTGCATTTGGTCTTGGTGTTTACCATAGCTGTGAAAAACAAAAACAAAAACAAACCAAAAAACCAAGTAGGGTAAACACTTCTTGGTTTCTATTCATCTAGGCCTCCTGTGTTTATCAAGATGTCCCATTTCTATGCTGAACCAAAGATTCGGCTTTGAAGCAGCTGAGGAAGATGGCCTCTCCTGCATGTCATTTCTTTGTGCTTTGCAGTCTCAGATTATGTGGTCTTTCGAGTAAATCCTAGCTCTTTTTTCCTGTCCCTTGTGGACTTGTGGAAGGTCTCTAGCCCTTGAAGACTCTAGGGTCTAAGTTAGAAGGACCAATCAGGTGCCTGGCCTAGTCTGCCACGTTGGCTTCCATAGGGAGAGGCCGCATAAGCCTAAGGCAAGGGAACACACCATAATTAGCAGCTGATGTAGAGACTGCCTCTTCCCAGACTGGATTTCCTGAGGTGTTCTGATATAATCAGGGTACCCTGAGCCAGGAAGTCCCAGAAACCACCCAGAATTTCTGACCACGCACTTCAGATTTTCTTGGATAAAAGGTAAAGGCCATAGCACCTTCCACAGGGCAGCCAATGATGTCTCCTATGAGGTGGTGTTCAGTGATGGACTCGTGATGGTAAAAATGGCTCTCCAAGACACATGATAGCAGCTCTGCTTCAGAAGCATCCAGTTTGTGGCCTTGATCTTGGTGTGCAGACCTCAGTAATAGCCATGGAGATGGTGAGAAAAGGGCTGGCAGGAGCCGGGGCAGAATATTTTTTCTGCCTCCAGCTGGTGATTAGCTTATACCCCTAAAGCAAAAGGATTAATAACTAGGGTAATTTTACCTCAGTCCGAATGTAACTACAGATGTGGGCTTATTGGGTGAAACAGCTAATCCCTTCTGCATTTGGCTCACCTAGGAAATATGATGCCTGGGCTTGTCAAGGCACTATTTCCAAATGGGCCGCTGTGTGCATAGCCCTCCTCTCCAGGGCTAGTGGGCAGCTGTCTGGGATTGTCTGGGACCTTTCCTGGGGGGTGGGGGGGAACGGAATAACTTCTCAGAGAATTGAGAATGGAGCGGAAGGAACCTCTGTGTTTTAGTGGTGTTGGGACCCTGGGCTAAGAGGGAGGGCACGGTTGAAGGAAAATGCCAGGTGTTGGTGTGGGTGGGTGCAAAGAAAAGCAGGATGGAAAAAGGCTTTGGTATGTCTAAGGCAATCTAAGACCCAAAGTTCTTGAGGGACTGGAGTGCAGCAGCAGGAGGGAAGCCGGTAGAGGAAAGAGGTGTACTGAGCATACCGGCAGGCAGCCAGGCATTTGCAGTGAGATACTGTGGGAGGCGCCAAAGTCAGGAGACCGCGTTAGTACCAGCGCGGCTGCTGCTGGAGAAAGATGAAAGGCTTTCCAGTCCACTCAGTGCTGAGCGAGTAGCTCCCTGGGCAGCCACCCTGGGGCAAGTAACTGGAACAGCACAGCTCTTCGAGGGCTGAGGTCTGGGCAAAGGGAGAGCGGGGCAGACGATGGGCGGGGCCGGCGCAGGGAGGGCAGAGCGAAGCTGGAGTGGGGCGTGGCCTCCTGCAGGCTCCTAGGTCCTCTGCGGGCCTCTGTGCTCGCGACCTGGGGCTGGGTGTGGTCGGCCACGCAGCTCGACCCTGGGTGGGCGGTGGGGACGCGGGCGCCTGTTCAGAGCTGGTATCCAGCCAGGGCGGAGCCGCAGTTGGGGGATACAGAACTCTGTCTGAACCCAGAGCTCCCCTACTCCTCCTTCTGTTGAAGTCCCAGGCTGGAAAAGCAGAATTGAGCAAAACCTCATTCCAGAAACTTCCAGAAATGCCCAGGGTTCTTGGAATACTTTAGAAAAGCAGAGTGTCTGGCACCCTAAGCGCTCCTTAACAAGGGATAGCATCTGATGAGGATGGGGGATGGGGTGCAGTCCTAGTTGGGTGGAGCCCATGGATGACTACGGACTTTAATAAAAGCCTCCTCCTACCCATTTTCTGCCTTCCCTGTTTGTCTGTGTGTCCCCATGTAACGACCCCATCCCTCCCAACCCAGTGTCTGGAGTCCAGAATTCCTCTCTTGCAGGGCAAGGTGGTTCACGGAAACAGGGTTTCTTCGCAGGACAAGAATTTGGCCTTCTGGGACAGCTTCTGGGTCTAGAGGCTCCATTGCCATGGCAACAAGTTCTTCCCGTGGGAATAGGGAAGTCCCCAAAGTGGAGCAAATTGGAAAGGGGCTGCCTGAGTGCCAGCTGGGTCTCTCTGCTGGGCGGGAGGAAGGAGGTGAGGTCTACAGGGTGGGGGCAGGGGCTGCTGAGCTGATCCATAGCCCTAAGCTGGATGGGGCAGCATTTTTAGAGTCAGATGGAGCAACACATGCTGAGCATGTGACATGAGGCATTCTCCTTTGGGCCAGCGAGCAGATGTGTTTGCTTAGAACAGCGACTGGCAAGCACTGGCCTGCGCCAGGAGGCCTTGCTTCAGTGAGATCCAGCCCCCAGTAGGTGGTGAGATAGGGGACCAATAACCCTATATGGTGAGAGAAAGTTGAAACTGTGGAGTTAAGCTCTGTGTGGTTAAGGCCACTGAATTCTTTTCCAAGACGTTTCAAGTTTTAAAACCGTAAGTTATAGTTTTAAAAAACAACCTGGAAAATATAAAAAAGTGAAAAAGATCTACAATCACACATCGATAACTGTGATAATGTAGCCCAGGCTGGCTCCTAGTCTTCCAAGCCCCCACTTCTGCCTCCTGAACACCGGGACTGCAGCATGCATCCCCATGCAAGCCATCATTCATCTTTCTGCGTTCTGTGTAGAAGAAGATTATGCTGTCCATGTTTGTGCCTTCAGTTTTCTCTCAGTGTGAGGAAGGTATGAGACGATATAGAAACTCTCTGGCCTCAGACACACTGCAGTTTATTAACCAAAAGATCAATTGCTGGAAATTGAATTTTCTTCACAATGTTTACTATTCTGTTCAGTGATCCATACCTGCATACACATATTTTTGAATGCTCAGCCTATTAGATTTACGACAAACTTCTAGAAGTAGAATCAGTAGGTTAAAGGACACAGACATTTAAACATTTTGATGCACATTTCTATATTTGGAGCCTGTGGAATTTTTTTTTTTTTTGGAGCCAGGGGAGTTTAATTGGTCCCACCCATATTGGGAATGATAGAGAAAGGCCCATTACACACAGTGTCTTTTTATGGATAAATCCTCACTTCTAATGCAGACTCAGAAAGCTCTCTGAGTAATGAACAGGCCCCTGCTTCGAGCACCTGGGGCTCTGTCCTGCAGGAGGCCCTCTGAGGGGACAGGAGAAGGAGCACATCCCTCACAGTGCCCCACTAGGGACTGCAGGCATCATGCAGTCTTCTCTCTCGACACTGTTGGTTGGAAAGTGTGGCAGGTACATTCTCAAGTAGGTCAAGGGGATGTGGCCAGAGCACCTCAGCTACAAATGAATTATGACTCTTTCCCCCAGCCCATGCCAAGGGGTGAGGTTAACCCAGGACAAAATTGCATAATGGGTTAAGATTTCATTTGGGCCTTCACCTTCTCTCTCTGCTCCCTCAACCTTCTCTTGGTGCCAACTCCAGCTGCTCAGGATCCCAAATGATTTAACTCTTCTGGGCATAGTGAGAGCGTAGGTGATCTCAGCAATTTAGATGGTCAGACAGGAAATGTGCAGTTCTCCCAGACGCATTTATGTTTTAAGACAGAAACCAAAGGGGAGGGAGATCCTTAACTGAAAGGATTCTAAGAGGTAGCAGCCAAAGGCCTTGTTGGCTGGGGCCATATGAGCCTGAGGCTGGTCCAGCAAGGGACTTTTGTCCTTTCTGGGGGTTGGGGGGGAAGCAGGTAAAGCATGACAGAATGAAGGAACAGGGTGGGAGGGAAGAGGCCAATGTCCTTATTCTTGAGCACTCACCCCTCAACACAGCCCGGAAAGTGAGATAGAAAGAGCAAATGAGGCTGAATTTGTTGCTGGAGGGAATGAAAAGGAGTGAGATCTCAGCAGAGCGGAAAGGAAGGACTGTTAAATGAGTGGGAGAGAATGGAGGAGCAGGTTGTGAGCTAAGGGAGACCCTGGGACTCCGAGTCACAGCTAGCATCTGCCACCCAATCCGGAAGTTGGTGGAGGGTGGAGCAGCAGGAGGAATCCTTGGGAAGGCATCTATTCCTTCCCACGTGTGTGCCCTCTGGTTATGTACACACTGGGAAATGAATGTATCTAGTTAAGTTGTAGTCTGCCTGTAGGTTTCACCTCCTGGATCAGCTGTCAAAGTCCTGGTCAGATGGACTATGTTTCTCCACTAATACCATCTTTCAGGAACAAAGAGGGTAAGGCCTCTCTTCTCACAGACAGCTTTAGTTCTTACCTGCATAGCCTCTTCCAGCCAGTGTTGCTGGTAGCTATGTGCAGGCCGGCTCAAGCGGCCATGTCTCACTTCTCACTATCTCTCTTGGCATGTCTGTTTCCAGGCCCACCATTTTGAAACTCAATCCTCTCCTGGCCCCCACAGACTCCATCCTCTGGTGGCCTGTCCTGTGAGCTGTTCCCTTTCATCTCCTAATCACAGACATCCCGCAGCGCCCTGCTCTTCAAAGCTGCATGAGGTAGTGGAAAGAATGCAGGTTTTGGAGCCAGAGTGCTTCACTCTGGGTTGCCTCGTCTTTTTAGTTGGGTAGCCTTTCTGAGCTCCGCCTTTCTCCACTGTAAAATGCAAGTGGACGATATTGTAGGAAGGTGGCAGACACATGTAATGGAAGCTACATGGTAGTCATAGGTATCTGTGGGTGACTCTGCTGCAAATTATACAGTGGCCCACTGCCTCCCTGCTCACCTCTGGGTAGAGTAGAGCCAGCTTAACGCTGACTTCTCTCAACATCTGGTCCTTGTCTCCACATATCTGCTAAGCCTTTCTGGTTTTGACGTCCCGCCACGGCCCAGCAATGGCCTGCACAAACCAACCTCGTCACCCTTCCCTCTCCAAACCTCCCCGCCAGGATTTCCATGTTGCAATTTCCCAGATGTTCTGGCTTGAAAAGCTTTCTGAAGTCCCGAGTACAGACATCTTTGTCCTTTGGAGGTGATAATGGCTGCTTCTAGAGTGATATCATGTGCATTTCTGAGTTAACCCCAGTGGGACTTTGAAGAATGAATGAGGTTCAGCAAGAGAAAGCAGCCAGGCTGAGGAGAGGGTTTGCTGCACATCAAGGTGCAGACGCTCAGCTTGCTGTGTTTCTGGGAGATAACTTCCATGGACTCACAGGCTGGTACCATATTCTGCCGGGTCGACACTGGAACTTCTCGATCTTCTAAACAAGCTGGCCGGCCTTTCCCGATGTCCCCTTTAGTGCCTGGTCTTTTCTCCCCTCCCTGCTACCATGGGCACCCCAACTTGATGTATCCTTTTCTGGTGGTTCCTAGTCATTGTAATTTTCATCCTAGCCCTGACATAGCTCTCACCAAGGCTGATCGGTGACTCTTCTCAGGCTGGAGGCTTTACTCTTCACATATAAGCCTCATTCAGCTCTCTGAGTTCTGGTTTCTCTCCTGGATTTCCTTTTGTCTCCCCCTTCTGCCTGGGCTATCTGCTCTGACCTCTTTGGAATACTAATGAGCTTCAGGTTTCTTTCTATGCCAGTGACTTTTTTTTTTTTAAGCTGACCTCATTCATTCCTGTGGCTTGGAATCTGTTCCAATACTACTATATTAATTATTATTAATTTAAAATATCCACATCTCCCTGCCCAGAATTCCCATCCTGTATCCACAGCTTACTCAGTGTCAACTGCATATGGAAGGGTGAGATGTTTGTTAAAGCATTATTCTGGGTTTGTTTGTTTCTGGATGATCCTGGCATCCACTAGTGATGGTAGAGTGAACATCGCCAGTCAGCTGGCAAAGGACCCATTTCAGACTCACCAGCCATTGCTCTCAATGTCAACCATCTCTTAAGTGTTTCCTAAAGTCAGGGGTGGAATGCCTCTGCCTCTTAGGGTGAAAGAGAGGAGGGATGGGACAGGAAGTACTCAGCAGGGTGGTGACCTCAGCTGGAGCCCAGACACAACTTGATCCCTGGGAGCTCCAGAGTGCCACAGAACTGTCCCACCCTGAAGCCTTTTGTAGGGTCTCTGCTGCAGAGGGTGTGGCTTATGATCATCCCCTGAGGCAGCTCCTTAAGAACAGGCCGGTTTCAGCAAATAGCATATGAACACACCAGTTGCTCAAATTAGAAGTCTGGGAACCTTTCCCATTGTCTTCCTTGTCTTCAGCCCTCACTTCGTCCAATCCTGTCACTCTCCAGAATTCAAATTCAGTTTCCCAATTATGCTATTTGCTCTTATGTTTTAAAAATTTTATTTTGTGTGTGTGTGTGTGTATCTGTGTATTTGTGTGGGTGTGTATATGTGTGTATGTGTGTGGGTGTGTATATGTATGTGTGTGTGTGTATATGTGTGTATGTGTGTGGGTGTGTATATGTGTGTATGTGTGTGGGTGTGTATATGTATGTGTGGGTGTGTATATGTGTGCTATGTGTGTATGTGTGTGTGTATGTGAGTATGTATGTGGGTGTGGGATTGAACTCAGGTCACTGGGCTTGGCAACAAATGCCTTTCCCTACAGAGAATCATCTTGTTAGCTCCTATTTAATCTTTCCTGTTCTTGTGGTCATTATCTAATTGACATCTCTGCCTTCTGCTTTCTATATTCGTACAGCAGCCCCAGTATAGCTGACTAGTTTGTTATCTGTAGATAACAGATAATAGGCAGGCAGATTCATGTTTCTAAAACCCCATCTTTTCATGTTACTTTCTTTATCAACTCTTCCATGACTCTCATGAGGTTTTAGACTTTGTTTGAGGTGGGGTCTCATGAGCCCAGGCTAATCTTGAACTCTCTAGCTGAAGGTCACCTTGAACTTATGATCTTCCTGCTTCCACCTCCCATGTAATAGGATCACAGCTTTTCACTAGGCCCAGGGCTTCAGGCATACTAGTCAAGTACTTTGCCAGCAAAGCCACATCTCCAGCACTGCATGGTATTTTACATGACCAAAAAGACCAGAGATGACCTTGGTTCCACTCCTCCACCCTGGCTCACCTCCCCACTCTTCATGTCAAGCTACAAGGGTCTCTTTCAGTTCCTTCTTTGATTCTGTGAACACACACTTTCCCTAACCTCCTCACCAGTTGCCTCATCTTTACCGTCATCTTTGAGTATCTTCCAAGTTATCATGTACCCTTTAGACACGCATCTTCATTCTTGTTCCAGACTCCCATAATTCCTTGTGCCTCCTCATCTTCTCTTTCATCACATGGCATTAGAAGCATGGCTTTGGTGCCCGTATCCCTCATGCCAGGGCTAAATTTCTATCTTATTCCTCTCTATTCCTTTCCTTATCTCTCTTTCCTCTCACCATTTCCTGTGGTTTTTTTTTTTTAATTTTTTTTTTAAACTTTATTTATTTATTTGCCTTGGTGTTTGCCTGGAACTGGAACTACAGACAGTTGTTAGCTGCCATGTGGGTGCTGGGAATCGAACCTGGGTCCTCTGGAAGAGCAGACGGTGCTCTTAACCGCTGAGCCATCTCTCCAGCCCCTTCCTGTGTTTTTTAAAGATAATTTTCCTTTTATTTCCTCTCCTCATGTAGTTTAGCAGGAGTTCATTTAATATCTGCTCTTTAAAAGCCAGGGAATAATTAACTGCTGGTCTACCTGAATCACAAGCCTGATGGCTTCAGGGATGGTGCTTGCATTTCTTATCACTATATTACCAGGGCTTGGTGCCTGGGTAGGGAAGAGTGGAAATTTCTTTATCTGAGCGAATACATGAATAATAATACCTTAGCTTTTCTGTCTGTTCTGAGCACTAGCAGTTGTGCCTTTCATATAGTAAATATGTAGTTAACATTTATGTTTATACAAATGTGATGTGGTAGGTGTGTGTATATTGTCTGTGTATGTATGATGTAGTGTGTGTGTGTGCGCATGTGATGTGACATGTGTGTGTATGTGATGTAATGTGTGTGTGCATGAGATGTGATGTAACATGCGTGTGTGTGTGTGTGTGTGTGTGTGTGTGTGTGTGTGTGTGTGTGTGTGTATAGGGCTGGGAATCAAACCCAAAGCATCACACATGCCAGGCAAGCCTCCAGCCTGAGCCAATAATGAACTTTAAAAGTATACCTTTTCTGCAAGGTTCAGGTCCTCAGCATTTATCCAGGGTCTTGTAGCGGAGTGTGACACTAGAGTAGACAGTCCCCAGAAGGGCTTCTTTGGTTTTCGCCTTAATGAACCAGGCTCAGAACAAGCCTAAGCAGAGGTGACTGTGACACACACCACCCTGCAAGGACAGGAAACCCTGACGGGCGTTGTCCTCTTGGTTCTGTCTGTGGGGGCAGGGACACCTTTTGTTTTGTGTTTGTTTCACCTCCTGGAAGTTTCAGAAATTTCTGTTAAAATATTGTCTGAACAGAAACTAAAGGACATAAGCATCCATATAAAAAGTAACACACAGCCTTTGAAAAAATGCTTGAACAGTTTCAAAACAAGGGTACAACCATGGCTTTCAATGAAGGGGGTTACTTCTAGAGATACTACATTATCATAATCAAATGTTCATTCACTAAATTACAAGACATATGAAGAGGCAGCAACAAATGCCCCACTGAGACACTGGTTGACAGGACCTGTGTGCCCTCCCCCAAGGCAGCCCAGACACCCGGGCAGACATCCACTGTTACTGATATGGTTAAGGAGCTGACAGAAAGCCTGGACAGTGAACCAAGTCAGGAGAAGAAGGTAAGGAACAACGAGGTGGAAGATTATGAAATGGGATCAAACAGAAGTTCTAGAGATGAAAATCACAATGACTAAGTTGGAAATTTTAAGCTAAAATGTTCACCGGAGGGGAACAACAGCAGATCTGAGCAGATGGTGGAAAGGGCAGCAGCAACAATAGAGGTCACATAAGAAATCACAGGACACCATTCCATGGACCAGCTCAGTGCAGTGTGGGTTACAGAGGGCACAGAGTGAGAAAAAAAAAAAAAAAAAACCACATCTGAACATGGCTCAAACTTACGGGGCTACAGCATTATGAAAGGCAGAGTGTAACTATAGATTTATAGAACATGCCATACCCAAAAAATGAGGTAGAAATTTGCATCTAGCAAAACTTATTCCTAAAGAAATACATACCAATTCCATCTGTATAGCCATACTAATTGTCCTAAAGCTTAGCTTTCTTTGGTAACATTAGCCTATGTATAACATTTGGTATTTTTATTTATAATAAAATTTATAATAAATGCATCCCGGGGCTGGAGAGGTGGCTCAGCGGTTAAGAGCACCGTCTGCTCTTCCAGAGGACCCAGGTTCGATTCCCAGCGCCCACATGGCAGCTAACAACTGTCTGTGGTTCCAGTTCCAGGCAAACACCAAGGCAAATAAATAAATAAATAAATAAATAAAAAGTTTAAAAAAAAATAAAATAAATGTATCCCTTATTACCTACAGGGTAAAATGTAAATGCTTTGCAACTTGCAGTTTGATTTCAGTGACCCTTTCAGCATCACCCTCTCCTGCAGCCAGATAACCCTGACACCCCCATGCTGATTTCCCCTCTGCTTCCCTGCCTCGGTGTTCACACAGACCCACTGGGCCATTTTGAGCTCAGTGTCTTGGAGGAAGCTCTCTCTAGTGTCCTAAAGCTGATAAGTTGTTTTTGCTTTGAACAGGGAAATTGCTAGCCTTGTCCCATTGGTTTAGTCAAAGCTTCATTGACTCCAGTTACTCTTACCTAAGCCACAGAATCCTGAGCTAGGCTTGGGGAAGGAACCTCTGAAGGCCTTATTTATTAGCCGATTCTTTGCTCCAGATTCTGATCTAGCCATTTCTCCTCAGTGGGTTCAGCTGCTTTTTTTCTTAAAAAAATGTTACGGAAGTACTTTTGTGAGACATTGCTCCCTGAAGTTCATGTGTTTAGGGTAGCTGCCATAATGTCCTCTTGGTTTCCATGACCCTACACGCTCCCTTTCCTTTGGTCGTGACTTCCTGTACTTTGAAAGTAGCTGCTGTCCTCATGGTAAAGGTCCTGGCATGTGACTAGTCTGACTGGTTTGAATCTGAACTGTTATCTCCAGACTCATGTTTTGAGTTGTCCCAAGTTGGTGGTGTTATTTTGGGGGATCTTTTGTGGAGCTTTTAGAAGGTAAGGCTGCTCTGGTAGAAGTAGGTAATAAGGGGCAGGTCTTTGAAGGGCATACTTATTCTGGTTCCAGTCCCATATTCCTAGTTCATTACAGTGTGAACAGCTGCTGCCTCAGCCTCCTACTACACAGAGAGAGCAGTGGCCATGCCTTCCCCATCATGATGGATTGAAATTAGCATGAGCCACACAAGCCTTTCTGTTCTGTCTCTGTCAGATACGGTTATGCAGAGGTGAAGTGGTTAATAGGATCTGAGAAGGCTATCTCTTAAGAGTCAAGTCCTCAAGACTCTTGGAGCTTAATGGAAGCTACAGCATGTTGAAAAGGCTATGTGTCGGAGAAATGTAAGCACCTGTGGGTCTCAAAGGTAGTCCATGGCCACAAGCCAGAAAATGGCTAAGACTGCCAGCCAGACAGTTACAAAGAAAATCTGCCAACAACCTCACTCACCCGGAGCAGGTTCTTCTTCAGCCTCCAGATGACGAGACTCAGCTCATATGATGCTTGTAACCTCAGGACTCTGTAGAGGAGACTTAGACTGCATAGGAACCTCGAAGTTGTAAATACATGCTACTCAGCACTATTCAGTTATCCACCTAGAAAACTGAAGCAGATGTGCTCAGTGAGTAGACAGTAACTGAGGTGGAATGTCCTTAGGGGAGGCTGAATGTGTTATCTAGCCTTGACCATGGAACCCAGAGTCTTGAGCAGTTGTCGGAATGGGCTGTGTTCTTTGCTTTCTTATCATGAACTGACCTACTTGAAATTCAAGTGTGTGAACACACAGAGAAGTAAGCCGGCTGGTGTAAGAAGTAAGAAGAGTTTACAGTGGCAGTCGTCTGTAGAATAGGATGTTATCTAAGTCTAGACTCCCCTCTTAGTTGCACAAACACACTTGGGCCTCTTAAAGTGATATGTTACAGCCTAAGTCCCATCACCATGGTTTAACCAGGAAAGAGAACAAGAGAAGTGTTAGAGGTGATTAAAAGCTTCAAAGACCAATCAATTCTTGTTGGAATTGTTCTTATTAGATGAAGATACTGTTGCACAAATCCTAATTGGTTTTATAATAAAAACCCAGGGTCAGATATTGGGGTAAAGTTGAAAGATCAAGGAGACAGAAGAACAAGCCACAGCTATTTCTTACCTCGCCAACTCCTTAGCTAAAAGTGGGAGATCCTGTCTCCATATATCCTCAGACTGAATGCTCCTGAATCCTTAGCCTAAAGGAGGGTGGGTACAAATCCTGTATCCCCATGCCTTATATTTTTTTCCCTGCCCAGCCATATCACTTCCTGTCTCAATCTTCCCAATGCTGAGATTAAAGGCGTGTGTACTTCCCAAGTATTGGGAGAAAAGGTATAAGATCCCAAGTGCTGGAATTAAAGGTGTGTGCCACCATTGCCTGGCTATGGTTTTCTTTAGACTGGATTAATCTCTTGTAATACAGGGTGGCCTTGAATTCACAGAGATCCAGATGGATCTTTGCCTTTGCCTCTCAAGTGCTAGGATTAAAAGTGTGTGCTACCACTGCCTGACCTCTGTGGCTATCTCTGTGGCTGGCTGTGCCCTCTGATCTTCAGGCTAGCTTTATTTGTTAGAATACAAGCAATATACCAGCTCAGTATACTTAGTGATTGGTACAGTTTAAATTATAAAAATTATTATTGTGTGCAAACATGGTGGCCCTTTTCTGGGGAGATCAGGAGACCACTTTTCAGGACTCTGTTCTTTCCTCCCACTATTGATTCAGTAACAGACTCAGGTATTACCCAAAGGAGCCTGCTATCAGCACACTAATTACTGGTATTCTTGTGAAAGCTTAAAGATTGTCTACCTTTTTTATTCTTTTTATTGTGATAAAGATTAATTCGGGGCCTCATACATGCTAGATGAGAGCTCTACCACCAGGCTACATCCAATTTTAGATTTTCAAAAAAATTATTGACTAAACATTAACTTCAGCTTCATGGAGGGTGTGTGGACAGCAAGATGGATTCAGGCCACTGGAACCTAGAATAAATGTTGTGTAATTTGTTATTGTTTACATAGAGGCTGTCCTGTTTACAATTACAGCATGCCTATATCTTATTTTAAAACATCAGTGAGGTATCACTATAAAAAGAATAAAAAAAGGTGCCAGAAGAGAGAGGATGAGTGTATTTCTGTCCTTCTGTTCAGTTACCCATCAGCCTCCCTGAGGGGCCTGCTGGTTCTTTTTATTCTCCAGAAGAAAAATCATAGAGAGTCCATGTACAGACACATCAGAAGCATTGGCATTGCATCCTGAGGCAAAATGGCTATGCATTATAGGTCTCTGTTTTTTTGTTTCCTGATAATGTCCCTTCTACTGTTAGCTCAGAAACTAGAGACCATCCAGGAATCCCCAAACTGCTGCTTTTGAGAAGGGACAACTTTTCCATCCCATACTCAGGTCAGCGCTTCTCCCAGAGGGAGGGAGGGTCCTGACCTTTGTTTTAACAGGGCTCAGCAGCAGCCTGGTGAGTCACATGGGAGCCCTGCTGCAGCCAGAGCTCTGGCCAGAAACCACAGACACCTTTTCTTACAGAAAGGCTAAGGCATGGATTTCTGTTAGGGACTCAGCTCTGGCTCAGGGGAGGAAAAGAAAGAATCAAAGAGAGGGTACAGACCTAGAAGGCTACTCAAGTCTGGATATACCCTGTGTAATCAGGGAGGCATGTTCCTCAGGTGGGCCTTTCCTCAGCTCTACATTCCCGAGGCTCCCATCCCTCTCCTTCTTCAAGGGTCAAGCTGGATCTGAACGCAACAGGACTCATGAGATGCCATGCATGGCAGGACTTGAGGTCTTGTGTCAGGGACAAGGCTGGGTATACTCCTGGCTAGGTGGCTCTTGGTGAGTTCCTTGCAGCCCAGGGCTTCAGGATCCTCTGTCCTGCTCCCTTCCCACTGCTCTCTCTCTTCCCTTTCCCTTCTGTCCCCTCCTCTCCTCTGCATACTCTTTCCTCATCATTCTTAGGAAATACACCCCATCCCCCATCTCCGGCCTGCACTTGAAGTCTCCAAATCTGTTCCCATCTACCTCTTGTGCCTAGCGCCTGAATCCCTGATGATGAAGGAGGAGGCCGTTATTTTTTCATATTAGGTGGTATTTATTTGACTTCATAAATAGAGGGCTCAATAAAGCAAATTAAACTAGAACAACATTCCTTTCCTTCTGTCTAGGCAACGGCACTTTGGGTAAAAGGCAACTCTCTGTACTAGCTACCTAGAGAATTCTGAGCTAGGGTTCTCTAAGCCATTTGCTCAGCTGTCTTGCAGACACATTCTGAGTCCCATTCGAGGTGAGTATCAATTGTTAGCCTTGATGTCTTAAGAACATCAGGAAGGAGATAGAGCTGTGGCTCACATCCCATTACTCAGTTGGTGGTTTCAATAAGAATGGTCCCCATAAGCCCTATGTTTGGCCACTCAGTCATTAGGGAGTGGCACTATTTGGGAAGGATTAGGAGGTATGGCCTTGTTGGAGGAAGTGTATCACTGGGGGGATGGGGGTGGGTTTTGGGGTTTCAAAAGCTTAAGCCAGACTCAGTGGCACTCCGCAGATCCGAAGGCAGAACTCTCAGCTACCTCTCCAGCCATCATGTCTGCCTGCATGCTGTTATGCTCGCTTCGAGACTGATAATGGACTGAACCTCTAAAACCGTAAGCCAGCCCCAATTAAATGCTTTTTTTGCTAAGAGTTGTCATGTCATGGTGTTTGTTCATACCAATAGGGCACTGACTAAGACAGTCATGGCTTGGCCACAGAGGAGCTGGAGGAATGTGGGAGCGCTCTGCCATACGAGAAGGGCAGTAGGCAGCTCTGCACACTTCTTTTCCTTCAGTTTTTCTAACATTTGGATTTTCAGCTTTAAAAAGCTTACAACTTATCAATGAATACAAAGATGTAGCAGAAAAATTTCTACACGCTTGGGAGGGGAATAAATGTTAATAATTTAGTGTTCATTCTTTCACATCTTCTTTGAGCTATTAAAAATGCACAAACACCTCTGTCTTTCTGCCCACTTTGAGTTGTATCTTTAAAGAATGAAACTGGGCTGCACATAGTATTTTCTCTTTGTTTGGAGAACATACTGGACCGTGTATATGTGATTTGGTACCTCTTATTTTTCATTTTAATAAATGAGTAACATATAATTTTTGACACATGATTCAGTTCTCCTGCCACAGCCCCCTGTGTTCTGAGGTTATAGGCATGTGTCATCACACCCAGATTATTGATTTCATGATATCTCATAGTGTAGATTTTATCTTATGGACACACTGTATTTTCTTCTACTGTTCCCCCAGCTAAACAACTGAATACATCTGCATAGATTATTTACATCTTTTGGTCACTTAAACATGGTTGCAATAAAAACCCAGTACATACATCATGAAGTCCTCCTGTAGGGTACTAAATTAAGAAATATGAACAGTTTAAATCACAGTGGATGTTACATGGTGACTCTGGGGAAAGACCTTCATCAGTTGCAAAAGGTTGTGGAGCTGGCACACCTCTTATCTGTTGGAAGGAACAGAAGAGAGGTGAGGATATGTGTCCAGGGACCGCAAAGTTTCCAGGAACACTTTGCTTGGGTCAGTGGAAGGAAGCTTCTATGGCCTCTCCTCTGCTCACAGAGATGGAAACCTTGAGGTCGCCTCCTCTGGCTGCCTAGAAGCAAATGAAGTCACAGTGCCTCCACACAGGCAGCTGTGTCCTGGGGAATGGAGATTAATGTTGGGAGGAGTTTTGCAGCTGTGGAGGGACTGGAACTCTCTGCTCCCATGTGGGAGGGCTGGGGTGAAGGCAGCTGTTGTCCTGCCAGCCAGTAGATGGAACACAGCTGTAGTTTCTGTTTCCCTGACATGAATGCCTAGTGCTCAGTTCTGCATGGTCCAGACAAAGAACTGAGGTTTAGGACCTTGCAGCCCCGCCCATATTCACTGCTGAAAATTGGGACAGTGTTCAGGGATAGAGACTCCGGTCTCTGTCCCTACTGCTAACACATGGCAAGCATCTCCAGCCTTTTTGGCTTAAATTGTCCTTTGCTTCTTTCAGGTGGCAGCCTGGGGAAGCCAACAGGGTGGCCACTCAGGCTGGCTACATGTGGGTATGTGAAGGAGGCACAGGTATTTCTGGGGACTAAGGGCAGAGGCCAGTGCTGGTCTACTTCTCCTTGGTTGCTCCATGTATCTGCATCTAGCAGAACAGCCCACAGGGCAGGCCTTGGAGACAGTGTGGCCTTTCTAGAGCTTGTGGAGGCAGGGTGGGATCTGGCATGTCCTGAGTACCTGGATTTCCTCTGTTCTTCCTGGTCCAGCCCTGCTTACAATGGAATGGGGATCTGAACTCCTGCTAGACAGGGCCCAGCCCTCAACCTCTACAGCTTTCTTAACAGGAAAGGGGGTGTCTTAGTTAAGGCTTCTGTTGCTAGGATAAAACACCTTGACCAAGAGCAACTCGGGGAGGGAGGGGTTTATTTTATCCCACAATTTATATAGTCCATCATCCAAGGAAGTCAGGGCAGAGGTTCAAGCAGAGCTGGAACCTGGAAGCAGAAGCTGATGAGGGAGCCATTGATGTGTGCTCCTTCTGGCTGCTCTTCATGGACCGCTCAGCCTGCTTTCTTATAGAAGCCAGGACCAGCACTGTGGCATGGCTCACAGTGGGCCCTCCCACATCGATCATGATCATAAAAATGTGCCACAAACCTGCCCACAGGATAATCTAGTGAGGGCATTTTCTCAACTAAGATTTCCTCTTCCAAAATGACTCTAGTTTGTGTCAAGCTGACACGAAACTAGCCAGTATATTGTGTAACTTTATAAAAGGCAGGACTTAATGTTTTGATATCAGAGTGCTCAGCCTGGGGTTGTGGAGCCTGGCATACACATTTAGATGGCCCAGACAACCATGACCCCTTTGGAATTCATTTCCTGCCTTCTGGATTTCTGAGATTCTTCTCCCAAGGTTACCACATGGAAAGATGCCACCACCCCCTCTGATCAGATCGGGTCTGGGACCTACATCAGTAAGTTGAGCACTGTCCAAGCCAGTGAAGGGAAGAAGCTGGCTGGAAGAGAGCAGCTTTTTCCATCTGCAAAGTGCTGTGTATCTCCTGTACTGGGTAGACAGCTGTGGCCAGGGACCAACTTTTCCAGCCACACTCCATGGTCCATGCTTTACCTTTTCATGAATGATTGGCTCTCCCTATGCAGAGACACTTCATTTCCATCAACTAAGTTTTGCTACTTGGGGATGCAACCTATTGTTTTCCCACACTTGGGGAAGCACTAACACCCTCAACCCCCTGTATACCTAAGATATTCATTCAGCAACTCAGGGAAATGTTGCGTCTAAGGAAACTACTGAGGGCAAGCAAGGCAGCAGGATTACCTAGAGTGTTCCAGGGCAAGAGCAGCTACAGGCTTCTCTCCTTCAGATTGTGGGTTCTAAGGAGCAGAGACTATCTTACCGCCCTGGGAATCCATGGCACCTTTGCAGAGAACTGCTTCAGAGAACTTTCTAGATAAACATTACTGTACAAATGAAGAGAAACTATGGACTTTCAGGCAGGCTGTGGCCAGGAATAACAGTGCTCACAAACAGTACTTTCAGTTTTTATTTATTAAAGGACCAGAAATAAAACTTCAGGCCCTCTATTATGGAACGACATGACTGGCCCCTTCCTGTACAATGTCCTTTGTCTTAAGACACCCAGGGTAGCAGATACCACCACAGCACAGTGCTGGCAGCAGATTACTAGGGTATAATTTGGGGCTTACCCACTGGCTTCCTAGGGCTGAACCACGCCTGATGGGGAAGCTAGGGTTGTACCAAGTGACAGGAAGCAGGATGACTGGCCGTCTGAACCTCCTCGTGCTCTCTGAGGCAGTGGGCTGGGAGCCCTGAACCCTGGATGCTCTCTGGGGCTCTTTATTTCTTTCATTTCTGCTCTGCTTTAGTGATTTACATCCACAGGCCCTAGCAACAGTTGCCAAGATAAACAAACAGTAGTGGAAGCCTGGAGCTCACCTCTTCTCTGGGTGTGGGGGATGGTCCTGAGGGAGACATATTAGCCCAGACAGGTTGGCCACCTGGGTGGGTAGAGGGCCTCAGAGGATTTGGATTGCTGCACACCAGGGATCTCAGCAAGGCCCTTTGTTATCTGTAATTAAATTGAGCTAATTTCATTCTGTGACACAGAACCAGAGTCTCTGAAAGAAGAAAGATCTTATCCCTTGTTGTGTAAATGTCATCATGGTGCCCCCACAGGGAAAAAAGGACATTTTTGATGGGTTCCTGGTCCCTTAAATGGATTGGAGTCTGATTCCTCAGCCTTACAGCCAATCTGATGCCCAGGCCACTAGGAGCCAACTCACACGAAATGTTACATTTATATAATCAGCCCACAGACAGACAGGAAGGTGCTTTTTCTGGATAAATCTAAGAACTAAGGGAGGGAGGCTGACCAATCAGAGCAGTGTAGCCTCTGGGGCCCTGGGGCGGCTGCTGAGCTCAGTCCAGCTGTGGCCATTCATCTTTCCAGGTTCGCCCCATGGGGAAATGACAGAAATGCAGAGAAAAACCCCAGGCACCAACTTCCCCTTTTAGTTACTGTCCTAGAGTTGTTCTGAGAAAGCAGGCAGCCCTTGGGACTGGGGGAAAAAAGACAGAAAACAGAAAAGGATGACCTCAAAATGCTTCTCAAGATAAAGATTTGAGACAAACCAAACCCTGGCCTCGGAGAGCTCAAAATCTGGACAAGCTCCGCCAAGTCTTCAGAAGGGTTATGAGGAAAGAAGAATTCATGGCAAGAGCAAGACGGAGAGTTTCCTTAGGGACTAAGAATGTTCTGGGCCTTGCTACCCTCCAAGTCCCTGGCAGGGCTCCTCCGCCCGCCTCCTTCCCTTGCTTGACCCTGTGCTCAGCCTTGACCCTTTTCAGAACTCTCTCCACCTGTAACAACTTGCTGTTCTGAGTGAGAAAATAGCCATTGAGGCTAGGGAGGTGTCCTGCTAGGGCCAGCAATGTTTGCCTGGAGAATGTTCTGGTTGGATGATGAGGGTGGGTGTTGATGGTGGGAGCTCTGTCCTTCCTCAACAGTCTGGCCACTGCAATGGCTTGCTCACTGCCTCCAGGTCTTCTTGGTTTCTCTGTTCTCTAGCTCTGATGCCATGACTCCATCTCCTTTTACTCAGGGTTGGGATTCTGGAAGGTTCCCTTTGTGAGAGCTGCTTTCACAGGGTCCTGAGGCCCTCTGCAGCAATGACCAGTCACAACATGCTGGTTTCTGGGATTGCTTCCATTGGCTGTACTACAAAGATCTACCATAGATCAGATCTTAGGGGGGACAGAGACAGAGGTGTCTAGATAGGAAGAACACTCACATCATTGTTGTAGAATACATTTTAACTAAACAAAGATGTGTTACATTTGTTTATGCTGCGTTTGTTTATTTACAAAAAGATGTGTTACATTTGTTTCACCTGCTTAAAGCACCTGATTGATCTAATAAAGAGCTGGACAGCCAATAGTTAGAGAAAGGATAGGGGCGGGGAGGAGGTGGAATCTAGAATGAGAGGAGAGAAGAACAAGAGGATGCTGTGGGACTATGCTCTTGCATACCGTCACTATAAATAGTGGTTTAATAAAATACTGATTGGCCAGAAGCTAGGCAGGAAGTAGAGGCAGGGCAACCAGACTAGGAGAATTCTGGGAAGCAGAAGAGCAGAGAGTAGACACTAGCCAGACACAGAGGAAAGAAGGAAGATGAGAATGCTGCATTGAAGCAAAGGTATCAAGCCATGTGAGTAAACATAAATAGAATTATGGGTTAATTTAGCTAATCAGTAATAAGCCTGAGCCATAGGGCAAACAGTTTATAATCAATATAAGCCTCTGTGTGTGTGTTTGGGACTAAGTGGTTATGGGATCAGCTGGGAGGGACAGAGAAACTTCTGACTCAAGAGGAAGAAGAGAATGAGGAGGAAGAGGAGGACATGCCTGAGGCAAGAAGTAAAAGTAAAGTAGACAGAAGGAAAAAAGTAGAAATCCCCGAGGCACAGGTAGCTGAAGACAAATAGGTTAATCTGAGTTAAAAGAGATAGCCAGAAATGAGCCTAAGCTAGGCCGAGTATTCATAACTAATAAGAAGTCTCCATGTCATGATTTGGGAGCTGGTTGATGGCCCAAAAGAAAAAGGCTTGTATATACCAACTTTGGGATGTGCTTGAACTTCAACATGCTATGCAGACCACATGACCACATAGGCCCCTTCCTTTACCTTGTGCTCATGTCACTGGAAAGATGACTCATCCCCAGTTCTTTCCTTTCCAATGCTGCATCAGCCTGAGCCCAACCCACTTACCCTGCCAAGTCCCAGGTCCTTTGAGTCCCAGGCTCGATTCCACTTCAACACATACTGCTGTTGATTTGGACCAGCAATGAGTGCGATCACCTCCATATACATTTCCTCTTTAAGATTGTCACCTACCCTACTGAGACCACTGACCTGGACATCAAGGTCTGGAATGCTCAAGACACACATTAAAGCTCACAGCTGAGTCTTCTCTTTCAGGGATCAAACTCCAGGGGCCCCTTTTCGTCTTTTTCTCTGCCTGGATTAGCACACTTCTCACACTTGCAAGGTTTCCGAGACCGGGCCCCACCTCGGTCAGCTTTGGCCTTGGTCATCCTTAGATGGGCCTGAGTCAGGCCCAGTATGTCTATAAGCTCCGGTCCTCAGCAAGGATGGGAGTGTGAATAGGAGCAGCAGATTCATCAGAGCTAGAGAAGAGTCCTTTGCATAAAGGGGGATATTGCGGAGTGGACTCAGCCTTAGACACTTTACAGTCGTCCTTTGTCGTAGGCCACCCATGACAAGCTGGGTGCAGTAGAAATGAGACCTTGTGGCTCATGACTCAGTAGTGACCTCATTTAAAGCCCCGCCAGCTCTTTATGCCAGCATCTGATGGCCCAGATGCCCAGGGTTTTCAAAAAACCTCACAGACTCCAGAGGTGAAATACCAGGGACCATACTGCCACTGTGAAGAAGTTTCTTGGGGGAGGGGGTGTTTCTCTTGTAGCTGCTCTCAAGCTCAAGATGAAAGAAAGCTGCTTTGCCTTCAAGTCAGATCGTGACAGTTGCTGCTCCTTGTGGCCTGATGTGTGGGTAGCTCAGTCTGAAGGGTCATGGCACATGCAGTCACTGCTGGCAGGGAGCGTCTGACCTATTTGTAAAGACTGGTTTATCTGTGGGCATGGATGAAAGATTGGATTTATGCTGCTGTGTTCTGACCCTGATGGGAGCTGGCAGTCGGAAAGCATGTGGCATTTACTGAGAGGGACCAGAATGGGCATCTGGTGGCCTGGTGGGAGAGAAGCAACTGGGTAATGGAGGAGGATGGAACCAGGTTGGAGAAAGTGAGGGCATTTCAACAAATCAAAGGGCAGGTAGGACAAGGCCTTCTCACCACAGGCTACAGAGCCTATGGAGGGACGAGCATGAAGGCGGCAGGAGTATCTGCCATGCTTCAAAGGGCTGTGCTGCATATGAAGGCCTCCAGGAACCCCTGGAGCAGGTCCAGGAGCAGGTCCAGTGACATGCCAGCTATTTGTTGCTCATCATCAGTGTTCAGTCACTGACATGCTAATGGATTCCCAACAGATTTTTTTTTTTTTTCTGAATGATAGACATTGAACTTAGGAAAGAAAATGCTGTGCTTCCTCTGTCCTAGAGGTGTGGCTCCAGAGCAGGGGCACATTACCCAGGACAAATTGGCATATTGTTTTTCTTTTGGCTAGATGCTCTGGTCTAGTAGACTAGCATTCTTCTGGGAGGTTATTTGGTAATGGAAACTCTAAAACACACTCAGATTATGTCAGTGTCTTACCACAACAGGGCGGAAACCCAGGCTTTTGGGAGTAGCTTTGTATCTGCAGTCTCAACAATTATCTTTAGACTTGGAAAAGAGATTAAAACCAAGGCCAGATCCTGGTGTGTGTGTGTGTGTGTGTGTGTGTGTGTGTGTGTGTGTGTGTTCACTCTCTGGAGGTTTTATAGCATGCATAGGAGAGTGTGTATGAGGGCATAGGTTGTAACAGGGGCAGAGAAGAAGCTGAGACCTCCTTCTAGCTTGTGTAGGTTCAGCTTTCCAGTGTCTCTCCTTGGAGCAGCACAGTCGGGGGTGGAGATGGTCTCTCCACAACCTGCTCTGTTATTTGTCCAGTGTATAATAATCCTGGATAGTTTTTCCAATTTGACACAAGTAGAGATACCTGAGAAGAGGGAATCTCAGCTGAGATGTTGCCTCTATCAGACTGGCCCCTTGGCACATCTGTGGGGCCTTTTCTTGATGGATGATTGATGCTAACTGTGGTGGTGCTATCTCTGAGTGAGTGGTCCTGGGTTGTATAACAAGGGCCAAGAATGCTGGAAGAGCAAACCAGTAAGCAGTGTTTCTCCATGGCCTCTGCTTCAGTTCCTGCCCTGACGTCCCTTTGTAATAGACTGTAAGCTGTACCGGCCCCATGCTGCTTTTGGTTAGGGTGTTTATCACAGAAATAGAAGGTAAACAAGGACAAAAATAGGTATCAGGGTCCTGGAGGTATGGCCTTGACAGACATGGCCATGTTGTTTTGGAAAGGACTGTAGAAAGAGTTTGGAAGTTTGGGGTAGAAAAGCCACTGACTGAATGTTGAAAAATTCCTGAGCTGTTGTGGGCACTTGGGAGATAAGAATGTGAACAGTGAAGGTGATAGAGGCCTGGTTTATGAAGTTTCAGGCGGAAATCTTGGAGTTCCTTAAAGATTCTATAGGGGCTGTTTGTATGATCTAGTTGAATTAAGAGTCTGTAGTTTCTACCGAGCAGCTGTGATTAATAAGGAATCAGAATCACTGGAGTGAAACCTTTGCTTTCCTGGGTTATAATGGTGGTCAGCTGGAGCTGCGAAGTCACCTGTGATTAAGAAGCATCACTGAATTGAAATCTTCTGGTGAGTGTTGTCTCGGGGTCAGCAGACAGCAGCTATGGTCCAAAGGGCATCAAGGCTATAATCTTATGCTGGCAGCCAAAATTAATAATGTGTACCATCTCTGCCATGGTGCTAGTTTTGGCATCATGGAAGCTGTAAAACTGAAGGAGTCATGGAGAGAAGTTGAGACTTGGTACCATGGGGCAGAGTTGGAGTCTCTAAGGAGACAAGGAAAGGCCATGGTAAAGTAGCAGCCTCTGGAGACCCAAGGATATTGAAGATGCCAGTACCATAGGGTGACCACCAAGAGCGGCACAGGCACAGAGTGGTATGGACCAGCAGGTCTCAAATCTGCAAGAGATTGTTCCTCCCTCCTTGTTAGCCCTTCAGAATTCTATGTCCCTCCAAGTCTGGTTCTTCACACTGTCTTTCAGCTGTATTTCAGTCATGCTTTTTTCTTGTTGATATTTCCTTTATCATCTTTATTAAGATAGTTATAATTTCATTATAACTTAGCTTTATTAGGATAGTTTCTCTTATTCTGAGCCTGAACCATAATGTCTCTTTTTCACCATGGATACTTGTTGGGTTGTTTCCAGTTTGGAATAGACATGCTGAACATTTGCAGACTGGATTTTAAGTAAAGAGGTTTTCACTTCTCTTGGGCAGATGCTTATGTGTGAGACTATGAGATTCGGAGGCAAGCATCTATTTAACTCTTTATAGCAGCACCACCATTTTCTGAGGGCACATTGTGCGCTGTATGGAGGGGTCAAAGGGCTTGGCTACATCCTGCTTAGTCTCTGTCCCCCTCCATTCTAGCAAGTTCTCAGTGTTGTGGATCTGCCCTTAGACTGCACACCAGTAACTTCACACACCGAGCATCCTCTCAGCCCCTTCATGTTATCTTTGGAAGATCAAATTTTCAATGAAATCCAATTTATAGCCCCCTTTTAAAAATCAAGTTTTTAGTATCCTACCTAGGAATTTTTAGTGCATACCATGGTCTCAGTTTTTTGGAGAGAGTATTTTAAAAATTTTTCTAGAGTGTTTATAGTTTTTAGTTTACATGGGGCCTAAGATGCAAAAATGGTTCACAGTTGTGATTGTTTTAAGAAGCAGTAGATAAAAAAAGTTCCAGTCTGTTGGTACTGGTACCTCTCACTGACAAGGTGAATCTACATTCAGCAAACCTCTTAAGACTAGCTCAAGCAGAGTAGAGGCTAGAAAGCCAGGCAGTGAGTTGTCTACCGAGTAAATGGCTTGTTGTTTAAAATATATGATACAAAATTGGTGTACTGTCACACACCTGTAATCTCAACCTCCTGAGGCAGGAGGGTTACAAGTTCAAGGCCAGCCTGGGTGAGACCAAAAAGTTCTGTAATATTCTTAGAGTGACTTAGCAGCATTTTTGCCTTTCAGCAAAGCACTGGGAGTAGTGCATTTGCAAAGACAGTGTTTTCTTATCACCCTCTCAGCAGTTGGCTCTGGCTCTGTTAGTTACGCTATAATTTATTTCTAGTGCCATTTTATATATGTCTTTAAAAAGCATATATTATGTACATTTCTGTTTTTATTTCTCCTCAACACTGCTTTTGTTTGTTTTTCAAGACAGGGTTTCTCTGTGTAGCTCTGGGTGTCCTAGAACTGACTTTGTAGACCAGGCCGACCTCCAACTCACAGAGATCTGCCTGCCTCTGCCTCCCAAATGCTGGGATTAAAGATATGAGGCACACACACAGGCCTTTGACACTGTTTCTAAAACTTCTTCTTAGTTAATGCTCATCTATTCTGTAGTATCTAATGCTGGAGTTTAGTACTATGCATTTCATGTGACTGCTTTATTCTTACAGTAACAAACATGTGAGTTTTTTTATGCTGCAAAAAATGCTGTCAGCTGCCCTGGAAGGAGGTGAGACCTTTGTGGGGATGTCTCAGAGCTGTGTACCCATGAATAGGCTGCTGGGTCAGTAAAAAGGGGATTCCTCATTTCCCTATGCACTGGCAGCACATGTGTTTGAGGATTTCTGCTCTTTCTCACATTTTCATCATGTGCCCCCCATGAGTAGTTATCTAATTCTCATACACATTTATTTGGTTGTGTTTGTCTCTTAATCCCCTGTCTTTCCAATGTCTTACTTGCTTCTCATTGATTGATTACTGGTCAGATTTTAAGGTCTGGCTGAATAACCACAGCTGGCTCTGAACTTTCTGAGTATCAGGGATTACACATGTACATTGTGGTACCAAGATTCTTCTTCCTTTATTTCCTGGTCATTGAGTTTGTTGTTTTGAGAAGCACCTATCCACATCCTTTTCTAAAGCCATCCATAGACCTTCTTAATTCTGTCTCTTTCCTTGCATATTCACTTTCTCGGTTCTGTTTTGTTTTGGAGTGCAGGAGACCTATTCAAGCGAGGTTAGTATCCTACCAATGAGCCCTCAATCCTGAAGCTTTGTCCAGATCAGTTCTGATAACATCTTTTGTGATACAGTCATATTTAATTTTATGCTACTAAATATATAGTTAAGTTACCTTTTCCTGCTTCTGAGTCACATGTTTCCTTCCATTAGCCTTAATAGTTTTTTATTGTTTTCCTACCCAAACTCATAGGCTTTTGATTCTTCCACAGCTTCCTGATTTGCAGAGCTCACCTCACCTGCATCCTTATATTTTCCATACCTTGTCTCCTTTTCAAGTGCAAGAGACACTCATAACAGTTAAGAGGGAGTTGACATCTTCCTGACTTTCTGCAGTGTGGCTATATGGCTACTGCCTTGCAGTTTCTCCACAGGGTGCCATCCATACCTTCAGCTGTACCAAACACCACCCCCCCTCCCCCCGCCTCGTTTCTTGTGACTTCCTCCTGTAGTATTCTGTTACTTGGACTCTTCACAGCAGCCTCCATACGGATGGGCAAGCCTCCCTTTTTCCTCAACACTGGGTTGACTCATGGAGCTGACATGAAGACTTATCTACTATTAGTGCTCCTTAAAGGTGCCTGCAGTTACCCAGCTCAGGAACACTCACTGCACTCCATCTGTGTTTGAAGGCAGAATCATGAAAACCAGAACACAAGTGTGAAAACCATAGAGCCAAATAATTGAGAAAATGGCAATTTTACATCATCAGTGTAGAAAGATTGCCAGGGCCCTGGTGCATCCTGAGCTGGCCTGGCCTAGCTGATGAATCAACATTCATTCTGAGAAAGTCTAGGAATAGCTGGTAACACCTGCAACTATTGATTTAGGTGTTACAAATATATTTTAGCAGGTGAATTCCCAAGTATAGAATCTACAAGTCAAGAAGGTGACTAAAGGTTTTGGTTTCTTCTGCACTTTGGTGCACTTCTGGTGTGTTCCAGTTTGTGTCCACTAACTTTTATGTAGGTTGCTATGCAACAGTATGATCACCTCCAACATCCACCATCCCCATGTCCTCCAGTCCTTTCAAACTTGACGTTCCTAGTTTGTGGACTCTTACTTTTCCAAAAATCATTTTGCAGTTTTGAACCCTTAAATATGTGGCAGGAAAACCATTAGGCATGCAATCAAGCTGCAGATGAAGAAAATAACTTTCAAATATTAAGTTCTCCATTTATGAATGTAGTATGACTCATCACTTCAGGAATTTTATTTTACATCAGTTAAAAACCTTGGTATTTTTCTTCTATATTATTGATTAGGTACTTTACAGTTTTTAAAATTATAATGGTCATAAACTATCTTTTCTATTGTATTTCTTCATAGGTTTTCATAGGCAAAGAATGATACTATCTTTTTTTGTTAATTGATATTTCATCATGCAACATTGGTGAACTCTCCTTAGTCACAAATGATTCATGTTGGTTTTCTTTGACTCTGTGGCAGGTTTTAGTTTTGTGGGTGGGGTGATGCCAGGGTGAGCTTCTGAGAAGTGTCTGGGGATGCTGGCTGAGTGGGATGGCCCTTCCCACTGTGAATCCCCAGGGAACCTTGTCCAGCAGCTTTGCCCCTACTTGGAGAAGTGTGGCCAAAGAGAAACCATCTCTTCTTAGCCCTCTAGCATAGGACTTACTCATCTGTCCATTCCAGTGTCTCAGGAGCCAGCCTGTTCGGATTCCCTCCCTGGTGCTCTTGTCTGTGGGCCAGTGAGGCCTGGGGCTCATCTGTGTTATTATCAGTTTACTCTTGCTGTTATTATTTTGAGCAAACTAACATTGGTTAAATCAATTAAGAATAAAAGAACGACTTTAAAATGTTTACACTGACTTTATTCTTTCTTTAGCATTTTTCCTTTATGAATTATATTAGTTTTAAACTTCTGAGCTATATTTATTTTGCCACAAAAACCCCCAAAACACCCTTAACTTTCTTTTTTTGCAAGGCAGGTCTACTGGCAGTGGACTTCCTCAGTTCTCAAATTTTGTTTAAGGTACAGATCCTTAGCTGCTCCCCTCCCCAAATATTTTAAAATACTTTAAAATATTTTAAATAAATATTTAAAATAAAAATATTTTAGCTCACTCTTAGTCTTGTTGGTTTGCTTGGTTTCTGGGGAGGAACTGATGGGTTCTTTTCCTGTCCTTCAGGTGAGCTGTCTGCTCCCTCAGCTCCTTTTCTCCTCATCTCTGATATTTTGTGGTTTGAAAATATGTTCACCGATAGGGATTTCAGTGTTTATCCTGCTTGGTGTTCTCTGCACTTCGTGGATCTGTGTTTTGATGTCTGATATTAATTTTGGGGAAAATTCTTAGCTATTATTGTTTCAAATATTTCTTCTATTCATATTTTCACATACACATATGATGCCTGTTAGTTCTGATCTGGGACACCTTTCTGTGGTTCTTTCTAAGGGTTTCTAGCTCTCTGCTTATACTACTCATCTATTCTTTCATAGTGAGGACACTGTTCACTGAAAACCTTTGCCTGCTAATCACAGATATTTTAAATCCCTGTTCTGGTTAACACTCTTCATTATGTCTTGTTCTAGTATTTGCCTGTCTCCTCAAACCGTGAATTTCTTCTCTTTCTTATTGTGCCTTGTAATTATTTCTTGATAACTGAGCTGGATTTGCTGAGCAAAGAGAAGTTATATAACCTGAGTGCCTTTGGTAACAGTAGATGGGGGAGGTTCTTCATAGTGATAGTATATGTGTGTGTGTATATCTATATATGCGTACATACATATACATATATGCACACACACACACATTTGTTGCAACTTAATCATAGGCTAAAAATCCAAGAGGGAAAAAGCCAAGAAAATAAGAGGTATGACTTGCTGTTTTAGATAGGTTGCTGTGAAGTAACGTGTGCCTCTTTATAGAGCTTAAAAAGATGTTTACCACCACACTTAATGCAGAATAGATGTTAAACAAAGAACTGTCTTAGGTTAGAAACTTTAAGATTGCTTCACTTGGTTTCAGCACATGGAAACAACAGCTCCATGTTGAACCTGTATACATGAGGGGTGCCTTTCTAATTGAATCAAGAGATTCCTCTGCCACCATTATGCCACTGTTCCCTAGGTAGAAAATCTGGTGCCAAAGGATACTGTGTCCCAAGCAGAGTGTGGAACACAGCTCTCTGTGACTGTCCTTCTTTGTCTTGCTCTCCATAAGGATCACATGGGAACCTTGTAGACCAACAGTCTATGTGTTCTCTGCTTGTTTTGTTTCTTTCTGCCTCTGTCACTCATGATATACTGCCTTGAGAGTCCCCTTCCTGTCCCCACCCTTGGCCGTTCTCCAAGATGTTCCAAGATGCAATGAGCTTGCTTCTGAAGGATCTGCTGAGATGCCCCAGTTAAGCCAGCTCAACATCTCTGCAGACACCACTCAGGAGCTGGAGAGACATCTCAGAGCTTAAAAGCATATACTGCTCTTGTAGAGGACCTGAGTTTGGTTCCTAGCACCGGTGTCAGGCGGCTCACAGTTGCTTTTAAGTTTAGATCCAAGAGGAATTAGACACCTCTAGCATCCTCATGTACACATACCACATAGAAACTCATCCATATGCATAGTTACATACAAATACATCTGAAAAGCAAAAGCAAAATAAAACAAAACACACCTGTCCTAAGATTCTACAAGACTGCTTCTTGAAGAGTCATAAAGCAGTATAGCCTGAGGCAGTAGGGACCTTACTGTAGTCACCTGTTCATTCTTGCTTAGCCTGCAGTTCCTAACTGAGCAGCTCTCTGGCCACCAGTTTCTCCGTGGACTTCCTATACTTACTAGCACTACAGGGGAAAGTTTGAAAACATCTTCCCTCTACACTGATCTCGCTTTTCCTCATGTTTTTATTCATCTGTTTACTCACTAAATAATTATTGGCCACCTACAAAATGTAAAAAAGGATAAAGAAAAAACAAAAACCTTGACTTCAATGTTCCTGCTTTGAGTGATGCCTAAAATCCAGCTGCCAAATTCTAGTTACGGCATTCATTATACTTCCTACTATGACGTCATCAGGGATGTAATCACGTGGTACTGTGAAGGCTCAGGGGAAAGAATGCACCTTCTCTCATGTATGTGTAGTTGGGACAATCCATAGGCAGAATATAGGATTGAGTGTGCAAGAGCTCAGTTGCTAGCCCTGGAGAGGCTCATGGAACTGTCACACCACCATGCAAACCTTGCTTAGACAGAGTGAGCCACTGAGAGCTGAAAATAATTCTTCAGGCTTGTGGGAGGCAAAGCCAGTGTCAGATATGTACCTAGCCTCCTGGGAGCAGCCTGTGAATAGTGTGGTCTCAGGGTCCATATGCAAGGCAGTCCCTATAGGACTGCTGGAGGTCAAATGGGTGGTTGTTTTGGGGTGAGTTCATTCTGAGGTTCCCTACCCTGGTGACCATAAGTTTGAGGTTCCCCACTGCCTAAGGTTTGATAAGTGGCTAGAGTAATTCTAGAACAGAAGCAACACCCTAGGTCTGACTAGTTTTTTAGAAAGGACATAATTCAGGACCAGGCAAGCAGAAGAGGTATGCAGTTAGGATTAGAGTGGCAATGTGAAGCTTCACCCTCTAGCAGATGACCTCCTAGAGGACATTCAAACTAATCTATAGTAGCCTGTAAGTCTTCAAATACAGGTGCACAACACATATTGTACACACATACATACACATATACACTCACATGTGTACATGTGCATACACATGTACATATGTACAAAAAACAAGCATATGGAGCCACACACATCCACACACAAACACACATGCACAGAGCTCAAAATTATAGCTCTAGGCCCTGCTTCCTTCCCCGTTTCTGGCATGGTGCCATAGGTTCTATGCGATGTTCCTCTCAGGTTGACTGCATTAAGGATTTTTGTCCTCATTTGTCAGTGAAAGATTGTCACTGACCACAAACTACACTAACAACAATGTGAGCACCATCATATTTGTTTTCACTGGGAAAATGCTCATTAGAGGTAATAATTCACGCAGGATTTCTAATGATTTTCTATTGATGAGTCTAAACACTTTCTAGTGTCTTAATTTTGAAGAGCTGGAAAATAGCAATAGAGGACTTCACACTCTTATTCCTAAAATTTACTGGACTTTTGAGGGAAGCATTTTATAAAATTACCCTGATTCTAAAATCCTATCTCTTAGTGCATAGCCATCTCAATCACAGAGAAAGCAGGCTGCTCATTCCAGGGCAGCCCCGGAGCAACCCTAGAACAGGATTAGAAACTTAGAATTTAGAGCTGTTCACTCTAGAAGATGGCTGGACTGGCTGTTTTTTTTTTTTTTTTTTTTTTTTTTGACAATGTGACACAAACCAGAGTCATCAGAGAAGAAGGAGCCTCAGTTGAAGAAATGTCTCCATGAGATCCAGCTTTAAGGCATTTTTCTCAATTAGTGATTAGTGGGGGAGGGCCTATCCCATTGTGGGTGGGGCTATCCCTGGGCTGGCCATTCTGGGGTCCATAAGAAATCAGGCTAAGCAAGCTAGGGGAAGTAAGCCAGTAAGCAACACTTCACCATTGATTCTGCTTCAGTCTCTGCCGTCTCTCAATGATGAACGGTGCTATAGAAATGTAAGCTCAATAAACCCTTTCCCTCCTCAACTTGCTCTTTGGTCATGGCATTTCATCACAGCAATAGAAACCCTAAGCCAATGGTTGTGTAACTTGGCTGTGGGCCAGTATGTCTGCAGGAGGAGCTGGGCATGCCTCGGCTGTCTATGCTGGTCTTTCATGAGTATAACAGTCCAGTGTCTCCTCATCATCTCAAGTGGAGTCATGACTGCGTTGCCTGCCCACTGTGCAGATCAAAGCTTTTCTTTGCAAAACAAAGCCTAGGACTGGGTTTCTGCAACAGTCAGCAGTTTCTGGATATCCAGATTGAAAAAAAAAAGGTAGCTTGTGGTCATCCTAGAAGACACCTAACTTGGAGATACTTCTTTTTCTACCTTCTACAGCTGAAAGGAAATCTCACTAATCTCATGACAGAAAACAACCTCAATCCCAACAACCCCCAGTGCAGCAAGGCTCTGGCCTGTTGTGTTCAGATACAAAGTCTGCTTGAGTCTGATGGAGGAAATGAATCTTCTCCAAACAGTCTATTCTCCAAATGCACTCTTATTATTCTGACACACTGTACTAATTCCTGCAGTTGAAATACTAAGTGTTGATCTTTGGTTACCTTAGCTTAAAAACATCTAATGGCAGGTGGAGAGTGCCTATTTAAGTCAAAATCAACCCTCACAAAATTACACTCATAAAGCTTTCAACAATGATGTATTTCAAAGGGAAACTGAAATGTACCACATTAAATGAGATAACCATTATGTAAGCCAGTATTAAGCTGAAACATTTTTTCTAAGGATTAATTTTAGTATAATTGGGTTCTTTCCTTTCAAACCAATAAGAACAGATAGTTTGGGGTGGACTATTCAATGTTGCTTGCACACAGGAATGGCTAATCTTTTATCTAGAGGTGGGGTTTCCCTTGTGTCTGTGGTTTCCCACCTGCTTTAAAATTGGCTTTATTGAGCTACTGTACTTTGCATATGCTAAAACTCAACGTGTTCAAACTTAAATAGTTCAGAGGTTTGGAAAATGTATCACCCTTGTGTAGGTAGTCCCTGTATCCTGTTCCGCCAACACTCTGTTTCTTATCTTTATTCACATTGTACACTTTTCTGAGTGGAACCCATTGCATGGGTAGACTATCTATTTCATCACTGGCAATGAACATTTGGGCTAACCCTGGACAGGCTATCTTGACTGTTATGAGCATTGTAATACAGTCCTTCAGGAGGACCCATGTTTTTCTTGTCTCTTGGCTGGATCTCAAACAGTGGGTTGAACTTCACTAGATGGGTAATTTTCCAGAGGGGTTGTGGCATTTTAAATTCCCACCAGCCATATGCAAATGGTTTGGCTGCTTTAGACCCTGGCCAACATTTGGTGTTACCAAGTCTCCAAAGATTTAGCCATTTTGTTGGGTGTATAGTGGTGGCATATTGTGATTAGGCTAACCTTATTTACTTAATGTTTAAAAGATGGTGTTAGTCTCCTTTGTACTTAGCACACAAGCACACACATTTTAGCAGCTTTATTGATACAGTTTACGTAGCACAATGACCCATTTGGAATGTAGTTCTTTGGTTAGTACAGAGTTGCCTCAATAGCACCACAATCTAGAACATTTGTTATTCCCCAAGAAAACCTGCACCCACAGGAATTAATAGCCATCTTTTCCTGCTTTCAGTCTGAGGCTGTCGTAAATCCTTCTCTCTGCATACATTTCCTTACTTTTGGACATGTCATACATGGAGTCAGAGTGTGTAGTCTTCTGTCAGTAACTCATTCATTTAGCACAGGTTTACCATTTTCAAGGTTCATCCAGCCATTGCACAGTGTTACAATCTCATTCCTTTTAATGGCTGAATATTTTATTGTATGTAAATAACATTTTGTCAACCAGTCTACTCAAGTTTTACCCCTCTCCCCCCTTTTTTAGCTACAATTCGGTCAACATTCACATATAGGTTATTGTGTGGACATGGTTTGATTTCTTATGGGTACATAGTATGTACATGTATGTTCTGCAAACACTTTATCCCAGTCTTTTAATTTTATTAATATCATTTAAGGGCAAAAGCTTTAACTTTTGATAAAGCCCTATCAGCAATGCTTTTATACTGCTTGTTTGTTCTATCTAGTTATCTTTCTAACTCAAGGTCACATTCTTTTAAAGGCTTAGTTCTTACAATCAGGCTTATCACAAATTTCCATCAGTTTCTGGATATGCTGTGGGGAATGCCTTTGTTTCCTGAGGACCTAATGCCAGGATCTTTTTTCTTTTAGGAGAGTGGCCTGAAACTCCTAGTTCCCTTTCTTCAGTCTCCTGAGTACTGGGATTGCAGGAATGTACCACACACCAGCAGGTCCACCACCACTGCATCATCTTGGCACTGTATGTGGGTACTGGCTATTAATTCCATTTTCTTCAGCTATGGCTATTCTCATGCTCTGTAAACTGTTTTAAACTCCAAGCCCTCCAAATTTGTTTTCAAAATGATTTTCTTAGTTCTTTGCTCCTTCACAAAATGTCTTCAATATATAGCTGATATTTTAATTATAGCAGCATTCTATCAATAGTTGAGTAAAACTTTTTTCCTTAATACTCTTTCATCTTATTATTCATGAATATGGAATTTCATTTTCTTTGTATTTTTATTTTATTTAATCAGTATTTTGGAGATTTCAGTGCACAGGTTTTGTTTGTATTTTGTTAAATCATCACTAAATGTTTTAGTTTTTATGGTACTGTGTCTAGATGTAAATTTCCACATCTAGGACTATTTAGTAGAATGTGAATGAATTTCTCACGGCTTCTTGTCTTTCTTTTCCAGATTCCTTGTTTCCTATTTAGAACTGGGCTGTCTGTAGCAACAAGCGGCTGCAGTCTGTATTTAAAGGCCACACCTAGCTTGAGGTTTTGCAAGCAGGAGTGGCATTCTGGTCCTGTTCCTCATCCAGAGGGAAGTGTAGGTCTTTCACACCAAGTGTTTCCCTAGTGAGGGTTTTGAAGATGCCAGTTATCACTGTGATTGCCTCCTATTTCTAGACTTCTGGTAATTTCTAACTTGATTTTAAGTTTTTTTTTTTTTTTGATGTTTTTCCTACCAATACTAAGATAATCACATAGGCCCCAACCCTGTTAATCTGTTAATGGGAGTTACACTACTTGGCTTTTGGATGCTCCATGAATCTTGATGTTCTAGGGCAAATTCCACCTAATCACAATATATTTTCCTTTTGATAAAGTGATCAAAGTAACTTTCTAATATTCAGTTAGGTCTTTTAATATTTTTTTGCAACTGAAGTCTGTAGCTCCTGCACTGAAATGCCATTGTTGGTTGGCCTGAGCTTCACATGCAATTGAGGAAGAAAATGACATATGTAGAGTTATTACAAACTTCTTAACTGTATGAAAGAATTCATCAATGGTATCTGCTCTGAATTTCTTTTTAGGGAAGTTTTTAGCTATCACTTTATTTGTTATCAGGTTATTTATAAATGACATTTGGTAATTGGGGCCTTCTAAGAAATATATCCCTTCCACCTAAGCTATCAGATATATACACATGTAGTTATCACCTCCTTATCCCTCAGCAGAGTCTATAGACTGCTGCATCATTTCTTTATCAAGATTGGCAACTATGTCTCTTCTGTATTCTTTGGTCTGTATAACTAGAAATCTGCCTTTCCAAAGGCTGCATTAATTTACATGGGCTTTTATGCCATTTTCCTTATTATTATCTTTTTCATGCTTTGTGTTTTTTCCTTTTATGGTTTGAGGTGGAAGCTTCGATGAGTGAGCGCTTTATTCTTTCCTGTTGTCAGCATGTAAGGCTGTGCCTTTTCTTGCACATATTACTTTAACTTTATGCTACAAGTTTTGACATAAGACACCATCATTTGAGAATCATCTTTCCTATTAGGAACAACTTGATATGGCTTTGTAATAATTTGGGAGCTCTTAAAAGTACATTTATTACTGGTTTACAGTTTGAACATTGGTATGATTTGTGTGGTGTGTGTGCGTGCACGCACATGTGCGCATGTGTGCTTAGCACACAAGTGGCTGTCAGAGGACAACATTAAGAGTTGTTTTTTCCTTCCACTGTGGGTTTGGAGGTTCTGGGGATGGAACCTAGGTCATCAGGCATTCTTGGCAACTGCTTTTTACCCACTGAGTACTTAGGAGAACCTTCTGTTCCAATCCTCTCAAATGTCAAGAGTTCTGTTATGTCCTATAATTTTTTTTCCATAAATGGCCCAGGAGATGTTGGGGTAAATTCTTCTTCTCTGAGCAGAGGTGCTTCTGTAGGTCTGATGTTCTGTCCGAGACAGAGTTAATATATGATCATCCTAATAAAGCCTCCCATTGATCTCAGTTAAAATCCATGAGGTTTCTGTCGACTTGACCACTTTCATGGTACTTTCTTTTAGGGCTGTCTTTTAAGTTTGCATCAAGATTGAGAAAAAACCTGTCTCCACTTTCAAGTCTGCCAGGTTGTGTATTGCTTTTACAGATATTTTCTATTCCTCTTGTTGAGAGCTGGGCCTAAGTTTCTATGTGGCAGGAGAATCCACTTTAACATGAAATGTGATGTAGGCTGGGCAGAGAGGCATGAACCCTGGAGTCAGATCAGCCTAGGTGCAGAGTCTCATTCTACCTACTGTATATGTGGTCATGGGCATATTGCTTTTCTGTGTATTTTTAAGACTCAATGGAAAAACAATCTTGATAAAGGCAGCAAGGCAGCTGCATCTGGGGGTATGGCTGGCTGGTTGCTTTTTCATGCTGCACAGAGCAATGGGGAGGACTGCTCCTTGCTGACTAGTTACAACATCCTCATTGGCCCTTTAGATACATGGGTGAGGCATTGTCTTCTCTGAGCTTTACCTTCATGACTAGGGGACACCCCCTAAGAATGGCAACTTAGTACTTAATAACCTTTTATTATTTGGTGTTAGGGATAGAGGAAATCAGGCAGTCTGATGATGAAGGCCATAGGGGAAGTAGGGCCCTGGCACAGGAGGATGGGAAGCACAGGAATGTACAGCCCTTATACAGGAAGTTATTCTGTCAGAATGGGGGTCTATCAGGTTTGGTCATCCTACCCTCAGCTTCCAATGTCTGTATCATGTACCATGAAACTGAGCACCAGAAAACCTAGAAATAAACTCTCCACACATCATAACAACAGAGAGTTGAAAAGACAGTAATTTGTTACATCTCCTATGCTGAGTACTTAATAACTCAAAAAAGATCATTGACAAATTACAGGAATCATTTACCATATGGATTCTCAGATTAGAAGCCAAACAGTGAGCACAGCCATGCTGTGCAAATGTGCAGCTTCTGCACTCATCCATCGAGTGTCTGTGGCAGCAGCTAGTGAGAGGCAGTCTGCTGGGCAGTGAACATGTGAGAAATGGCTGTGACAGAGGGAAGGAACATCAGTGACAGAACAGGAGCTGATGAGATGGCTATAAAAAGCAGCAGAGTGCAAGCATAAGACATCTAAACTCAGACACCCTCAAACTGCCCTAAGGGTAAGGCCCCCCGGGGCTGTGGGTGGAAGGTTCCAGAAGGGGAGACCCTGCAGAGGGCTTTCCTGGGGCCATCTTCACACAGGAAAAGACAAATTTCATGCCAAATGTCTAATATATGTAGTGTCAACAAACTTAGCTCAAGTTGAATGAAGCTCTAGGATAGCCATTTCATAGACAATTTTCCAAAGAAAATCTTGACAATGACCCAAAGAATGACAGCAGGTCAGGCTTGTTGATGCATTTTATTGTGAGCTGGGGAGTCTGGTAAAAAACTAGAAAATGACCATGGTGTAACAAGGAACTTAAAAGGAAGAGTCGGATTGGTAGCTTACATACATGGGACAGGGACAAATTGGCACAACATGTTAAACATTGTTTCCAACACTGTTTACAGAAGGCAATTCTAATTTGGCTTGCTAAGGGAATGAGTTATGGCTGGGCTAACTCTTAACAGAAGACCTGCAGAGCATCATGCTATGAATCACACAGTGAGTTTCAAAGTGTAAGAGTTTCATATTAAAAACTGGGTAAAGGGAGAATGACTTGATTGTAGTTGTAAAACTAATACATTCCCATTTAGACTCTGCTCTACAGCCCAAGGCGAGTATAAATGTTAACAGAACACTGTTAAATCAAATCTCAATGCACGAGAACCAATTGCATCTCTACTTTAAATCTTATCAACTTTCCAAAATTTCATACTAAAATATATTATTGTATTAATACAAACTACAGTATTATACACTACACTGTGTAATAAATAAAGAAATATAAAAATAAGACACATAAATATAAAAGTTTTCTAAAACTAAAAGTACGTGTCAGTAAGAAGGGTATTAATACTGCCAGGCTTGAAGACGTACAGTACAAAAATGTTGCACAGATCTATAAACTAAAAGAAATAAAATAATACTGGTAGGTAAAAGTCAGCTAATGCTGTTCATCAACTGGGTCCGTAATAACTAACATTTGGAAACGGCTGTGAGCCAAATACCAATGGCTTATCCATGTCTGACACGCAAGTACATGGATTAAGTAGTTTAGAGAATTTCCCTTTTGTTTCTGTAGAGATTTATGAAAGTCAATCAACATAAAATGAATACTGAGGAACCAAAGTATGAAATGTCCCAGTGCTTCAGTTTCTCTGACAGAGTCAGTGGTTTTGAGCTTTATTTGGGAATTTTGAAATATCAAACAAATCAGCAAATGCTAGTTATTGTAGGCCACACACTGAATGAAGGCAGTTAGAGCCTTGAATACTGAGAATGGCACTTACAGCACACAGGTCTTGCTTAAGGCCAAAGGAGACACAACGCTTCCTATAGATCCTTCATAGCCGCTACCACGTACGCAAACACAATCACGAACACTGATTCTGCCGACTCTGCCGTCCTCGCCACATCAACACTGTCCGTCCCTGCAGTCAGAACTCAACGACAACCTTTGAACTCCATTTCAAATCACATGAGTAAGAGACTTCAGTTCTTCTCTCGGCTGCTTCCTTAAGGCTAGCAATACATGTTAAATGACAACATGGCGTCTAACGTAGAGGTCCTACCTCCTGACTGACTTGGTATCAGGTAGTCAGCACGGTTGGAACTGCTTTCTACTGCTCTGTGAAGGGAATTCTGTAGTGCAGA
Organism: Sigmodon hispidus; assembly: GCA_004025045.1. Lineage (NCBI taxonomy): Eukaryota > Metazoa > Chordata > Mammalia > Rodentia > Cricetidae > Sigmodon > Sigmodon hispidus. The sequence goes on from PVIH01000093.1 coordinate 183,364, forward strand.
AGTTCTCACATTTTAAAAAAACATAATAAAATACTGAAGCGGATTTAGCATATGTTTACCAATAAAAAATTATAAAATTTCTCCCATTGTACAGCTTAAGAATGAACCAAAAGTAAGAGTGATAATACTGATAGCCATGCCAGATGCCCATCCAGCTTCCTGGAACCTGCTAAGAAACCTCTGTGTTCTGAGTCATTAAAGTCTAATCTGCTTCATGTTACAAACTTGTTCCTAACTTTGAAAACTGCATGAAAAATTACTAGGTCTGAGGTTCAGGCACACCCGGATTTTTTTTTGTATTTTTTTTTTTTCAGTTCTGACATTACACAGTAGTGAGCAGGAAGCACAGCACAGGGCCGTGTTTCCATGAAAAGCGTGGGTAATATAGAGCAAGTTTCATTACCAAGTAGACCTTCTTTCTAGAACTCCTAGGCTTCATTTGTCTTCTCTTCGGACAGCTGCTCGCTGCTTTCGCTCGACTTCTGCTCTAAGTGGCCAGCAGCTCCATCCTCCATTGCACCATCAGTCTTATCTGCTGCCTCATGCTCAGCTTCTTCCTCTTCCTCCTCTTCTTCCTCATCTTCCTCCTCTTCCTCTTCCTCCTCCCCCTGTGGGTTTTCACATTCCTTTTCTTCCTGCAATTCTTCCATCTCTTTATCCTCCTCCTCTTCTTCCTCCTTTTCACTGTCTTCATCCTCTTCTCTTGTCAAGCTTTCTCTTTCATCTGAGTCAGCCTGCGAGGGAGATGCCCGGGCACCACCATGCTCATTCATCAGGACTTCTGGCCCTGCCTCTTCCTGCTCTTGCTCTGTGCTGTCTCTCTCTTCGGCCTCTCTCTTGCAGTAGGAGTAGCGGTGATTCATATGCTGAGAATAAGATCCTGAGTGTGAGAAGCGCTTCCCACACTTGTCACATTGATAGGGCTTTTCTCCAGAATGTAATCGCATGTGTTCAATCAAATGGTGTTTGTGTTTAAATGCCTTTTTACAGATCCCACACTCATGAGGTCTTTTACCTGCAAGGTCAGAACACAGATATGAAAGGAAACAGTGGTTTAAGGAAATAAAGAGCTTGGGAGCATTAGGGGATATTCAGGTTGTTGGTAGGGGACAGTTATACTTTCATGCTTACGAAACTAGCAGGTCCCTAACTGTACTTATAATACTATGGTTTATCTTTGGCATGTGGAAATTCAAGGCTGCACAGTAATTTGCAGATGAGGTCAGCAGGAATTACATAAGACTGAATTGTCAAATATACATAGGACTACATGGCTTTTATGAGCCATAGATGGTAAGCATAGCGGGCAGGGAATCCCTGTTTCCAAAGGTATTTTAATGTCTCATATATCTCTTTACTTATGACCAAATTCACATAAATATACAGTTGAAGTATCTTATGTATATACTAAAGTTCTTTAGAAATTATAATATCTAAGATTGCTTTGACCTCAAGAAACAAGCTTTTGCCCTAGAGCCAATCTTGCTCCTGATGATTGGGCATAAGCTGGAGAAACACAGCAGATACAGACAGCAAAAGCTGGGGCAGAACCAGACTGGCTATTAACAGTTCCAGTGTTATGAGGCAGTCAGTCCTCAGAAATGCAGAAATGACTTTTGATATCTCTTTTTACAGCTAGGCTATAATTTTAATTTTGGTATTTGCTAGTATTTAACCCTTACAAAATAAGGATATGATCTGCTAATTCTCTCAGTGAAAACAACCAGAGAGCTGTGGCCCAAGGCCTTGCCAGAGAGGCCCAGGTTTCCTACCTGATACTTCCTTCTAAGTCCAACAATTACCGAGGGGGTCCCATTACAACATACAGATGGAAAAGAAAGAACACACCTCCGTATTTCTTCTCACCAGAGTGAGTGAGCTAACACAGATGAGAAGGACTTAAGAGGCATGTATGTGGACACTGAAGCTAAAATGGCTGATAAGAGTTAGGGAAAAGAGGCTGGGGATTAGAATTTAGAATTAAACCAGTTCTTTACCCAGCCTTCTTGTTGGACAGAAACTGGTCAGGCTTATCAGCCAGGAGTCTGATCTAATCTATCAGGATTCTGTGAGTTGTCTGACAGCAGTTCAAGCTGGAGATCAGTTACAGAGAGAGTTTTTGGGCCATAGGGGGTCTCCACATACCTCCTAACTGGATTTCCCAGGCTGAAGAGATACACGTACTCAAACTGACCAGTGTGGCTCTGGAGAGAGGGAATTGGGAAGGCCAGGTTGGCAATGGTTTTCTGTGAAAGCCCCTTAGGAAGCACCTTGGGATTGGCTGGCCTTTGTAACTACTACAATCACTCCAGTTTATCATTGGTCAGAGCAGAAAAGCAGTCTTGGGCAACAAGCAAGTTTTGGGGTGTGATTGAGAGAATAAAACATCTGCTAGGATTCTGGATTTTGACTTTTATCCTTTATCTTCTTCAATTACTAAAAATAAGAAGTCCATTCTTGGCTCACAGGCATTAGAGAGATGAGTGGAGCCTTGTTTGGTGCCAGTCCCTAGATTAGCCTAGAGCTTGTACTATGCAGAAGTTCTTTCTAAAAAAAAGCAAAGGTTTTCATCTTAAAACCTTCAGGTAATCAGGAGGCAAGCCTGGAGCCTGGGTGGATGGTATTCTCTAACAGCTGCGTCCCTTCAGCCCCTGTCCCCACACTACTAATACAGCAGGAGCTGAACTGAAGCTAATGAACATGCACAGAACATGCGGTGTCAGGTGTAGGAGTGAGGTCATAAAAGGCACAATGGGGGTCCAGGCAGGAGTGGCTAGTATTACAGTAAATACTGCTTCCTGTAAAAACACTGGAGAAGAAGAAACAAAAGTAATTGTGGGAACTTCAGATGCTGCTTCAGTGTTTTTCTGTGCATTGGGTCACAGGCATTTTTACAGCCTTGTGCTGTGTCCACTGACATACCTGTGTGCTCATATTTGTGTCTCAACAGTGAACTGCTCTTCTGAAATATCTTGTCACACAGGTCACATGCGTACATTCCATTCTCTGTCTTTCGAGTTTTCTTTTTGGGTGGTGTAGAATCAGAGTCATTCTGGTCCTCCACAGTGGAGACTCCTTCTGAGCTAGTGTCTTGTCTTTCATCCTAAGGGAAAAAAAGATTAAATTTCAAATTAAAAGACACACAAGAGATAGAGTGAGATGGCTCAGTAGGTTAAAAAAGGCCACCAAAAGGCCAGCCACATTTAATGGTTCTGGTAAATTATGATTTTACAGCAACTTTGCAGAAAGTTTAATCACTAGGCTTGCAAACTCATCATTCATTTACATCTTCATCATTTGCCATACTTTTCATAAGAAATTATGGGTTTTACTAGGTAAACATTAAGTGTTTAAACTGTGCCCTCCAGTCTGGAGGTCTTCATATCAACTACCTTGGTCTGACAGAGACAGGTTTGCTTTAGTCCACATTTTCTCTGAAATCAGGAGGAGCAGTGTGAGAAAGCCTGTGAATTTTAAATAGGAGTATCTGCCTGTCAACTCTACAATTCTCATAGAATGGACAAAATATAAGATGGTACTCCAAACGGTTTCAGGGGAGTCATTTAGGAGGAAGGTGCTCTTCTCAATGGAATAACCCTGTGAAGAGCTTGCTGCAGACTTAGGTCAGCTAAGATCTTTGTGTTTTTTTCTAAGGTGTTCCAGAGTTCTGTCTCTAAACCCACTGATCTTCTGAAAACAGCAATTTGCCTGTTATTGTGGCTGCCGGTGCAGATGTGACTCCACTTTACAGATCTCTGACATGGTCCAACAGTCATCTGAAATGGTAAAAGCTCTGCTTTCTTCCAGTTCAAACACGTGTCAAGGAGGACTGGAAGATGGCTAAGAGGGGAAGATGACAGCTATGTAAACTTAAGGACTTAGCATTCAGATCCCCAGCACACATGTAAAAGCCAGCCATGTGTGACACTTGCATAACTCCAGCACTGGGGTATATGTGAGTGTGTATAGACAAGCAGATAGTGGGGACTCATGTTAGCTAGCCTAGACAAGATGGTGGGCTCCAGGCTCAGTGAGAGACCCTGCCTCAAAAAATAAAGAGACGTTTTCTTCAAGAGTTCCTACAGTGTTCAGGAAGCCCATGGTTAGCAGTATTGAAGGCAGCAGGGTACATTTGAGCAGGATATGGAAGCTATACCTGCAGTAAGATAAAACAGCTCCTCTGATATTTGATTCACTTTAAAAGACGGATAAAAAAATGGTGATTTCAAGGCTAGTGACAAGCAAAAATTCTGAACAGACGTCAAGAAACATACAGCTACACAGTAGTGTTCTACCCAAAACCAAGACAAAGCAAGCAGAGCAAAACCAATCCGAAGAGGGGAATGTATACCCGGGCCCACAGCCATACCCCACCAACAATTTTGACAGAATACTCAGTTCACAGCCCACAAATGCCTGAGCTAAGTTACCAGCAAACTCTGTTTAATCCAAACTTCTTAACAAAGGTGCTGGCACACAATGCATGAGTGAAGGCTTCCTGGTGTTTCATGGTAGATAGGAACATGGTTGTTTACTAATGATCATAAGCAAAGAAGAAACTTACCAATTTGAGAGTTTAATTAGAAAACCAGAAACCTAATTAACGAGTATTACAACTTTTCTCTTAGGCTTCTAAGTTCAAGTATGTCTCCAGCTGAAGTGTATGCACTATTTTTCAGAGGAGAATACACTTTCAACTGTAGTTGATGCCTTCACCTTCTGAGATTAGTAACCAAGGAAGGCACTGTACTATACAGGGAAATGGACTGGTCAAGTTTCTTTACACATGACAGTTGTACCAGTGTGGTTAACTCCACCGTGGATGGAGGTTTCCGCACTAGAGAAAGCTAGCTGGTCCTTTACTCACCTGGTGTCCATTTGGCTGGATTACCTTCACTGGTGGTTCCTGCATGGCAGGGCTGACTGTAGCTGAGTATGTATAAGCCACCTGGGGAATCAGAATAGTCTGCTTGTTGGCAGCGAGTGCACGTAAGCAGGGAACACTGTTCTGGTCAGCAATGGCCACGATTGTGGGTAACTGGGCAGTGACTGTAGGGATAGCAATATTTATGGGGTTGGCACTTGGTGGGATTACATTTACAACTGGTTCTGAGTCTGTAGCACAGCTGTCCTTTTGTGGCTCCTTTTTTGCACAAGACAAGTTCAAGGGTTCTTCCTGGACAGAATAAACACTGTTCTGGTAAACACTACTGATAGTCGACCTTTCCAGTAACTCTCCCTGTTGCTTTGGTAGTGAGAGATCAAGAGGTTCTACTTGGGGTTCCTCCTGGGCACTGTCTGCAACGCAAGAGTAACCCTGCATGTTCCTGGCCGAGGAAAGGTTTAGAGGTGATGGGGATGATGTGCAACTTCTGGAACCATTAATGGCTGATCCTACTGGTAAAACTGGGGAGCTAGTTATCTTGAGAGGACTCTGTCCACTTGTGCTGTCTTCCTGGAGCTCATTTCCATCTGCAGGTTGAGGCTGTTCATCATTCTTTGCAGGGATGTTTACTGTGCCCGTTTCTGGAGAAGGTGATTCAGGAGACTGTTCTGGAATCTGTCCAGCTTGCATTTTTTCAAACCACTTTTTAACTACATCCAGTGGTAGGTTCACAGAATCGGCAATCTTTGAGAGCTCTTCGGCACTTGGCTGTGCATTCAGAGCATAGTAGGCTTTTAAGAGTGATAGGAGGTTCTTTAAAGGTGGCTGACTGGGAGACAAATCGCCATCTCTGGCTGATGAAGCAGAAGACTCTGGCTTCTCAGTTTCGGGGGCATGGGGTGGAGGCTGGGCAGGGTGCTCTGGGTCATAGTGCTTTAGTTCTGGAAGTGCATTGAGGTCTCCTGGGCAATCATCACACAGAAGGCAAGTGCTATCACTCACAGCCCCATCAAAGCTTTTGTCCTTCTCTGTCTTAACAGTAAGATCTTCTGGTAACTTCTCACTTTTGCAGCTATTTGTAGGGGCTGGGTTTTCTTTCTTTAAATTTTGAGGAACAACCTGCAGTTGGCTGGGCTGCTCAAGACTGTAGTTGATGATAATTTTGGTTGTTCCATCTTGGTCAACTAAAGGAAGACTGATGGCAGAAATAACAGAATGACCACCCTGTTGGATGGAGGAAGCATTGACTGCTTCTTGCTCTTTGGATGCAAGACTGGCTTGATTATTCTCCAAAACTTGCCGTATTACGTTACCATCCACTGCCACTTTAAGTACATTCTGAATGTCACTTAAATTGATACTTATGGGAGATACCAAGCCAACTGTTGGCAGAACAACGGCTTGCACCACGCCCTGAGGAGAACTGGCTGCCTGCAATTGGCCACCACCGCTAAAAACCCCATTCTGTAAAGGGGTTGAACAGTTGATTCCTGAAGCAACCACTATGGGTTTGAACTCATAATCCACAGGTTCAGTTTTGATTTGGTTTACAGAAAGCGGTTCTGGAAGGGGTTTATTCTCTATCTTTTGTCGTATTTGTGGGCGTGTGGGACTGCCCGGTGATGCCGAAAGAGATGGTGAGGAACACTGCGACGTCTTGAGTCCTGATCTGGGCCTCCCATTCACAGGCATCAAGCTAATACACTTCTTACTGCTTATGTGTGAGCTATAGGAACCAGAATGGGAAAACCGTTTCTTGCAGTTTGGGCATTCATATGGCTTCTCTCCTAAACAATAAAATAGATTCATTGAGTCATTACATTTCCATACTATCCTACAATAAGACAGCAATTTTAATAAGGCAAGACTCCTCTGTGTGCCCATGACACTATTTTATTTAAAGCACCATTTCAAGTTTAGAAGCTAGAGAAATGTTAAGAACATGTAAAGTAGAACCTTCCTCTGAACAGTGTACTAGCCAAGCAGGGGCCTTTTTTAGCATGTGCCTGTACAGCATTCCTGCCATGCTCTGCAACTCCAATAATGCTCAAATATCAAAAAGAACCAGTCTACTCTTTTGAGTAACTTTTTCTTATCATATTTCATCAATCTGTGTAATGTTGAAACTCCATACAAGCATCTGTAGAAAAAGTTAATGTTAGAGGAAAGAAAAATAAATATAATCTCCTTTCAGACTTAACAAGCATGCATGTCTTTGATTGATAAAAATTCCCATGTCCTTACAGCTCCATTGGAAAAAATTTTCCCTTATGGGAAGAAAACCCTTAATAGAAGCATTTGTAACCACTGACTTCCTCCAGAGACCAGGTTCACTTGTGGGGATGGGGCACCAAGGCATCAACTTAATTTCTCATGCTAGCTGGATGGTAAAACTTTGTTTTTATGTTCAAACAGATTAAATTTGGTTAAATCCCACATTTGTGTGTATTGGCAGGAGAAACAGCGTGAAGTCAGAGAGGCCTCAGCTGATGGAAGCCTCCCCTGAAATGCTGCCTAGAGTGGCCAGGACACAAGGCATTCTTTTTCCTTAGCCATCAAGAAAAAATTTTGAGAAATACTGAGATAAAAGCAATATTCACATGAGTCTAACTTTAAGTTTTGATTCCAACTCAGTTACAGTCTATTAGCTGTCCAGAAAGGGGGATTCTCTGGGTCTCACTAGACACTGCCTCTTGCATCTATCAGAGCATGGGTCCCATGGATACGCTTAGGCCACTGAAGACTCAAGGCTCCTTAGGAGATGTGATGATGCTGATCTCTCTAGTGAGTATTAAGCAGAATGTGTTCCTTTCCTTCAGGTTAAATGAGAGCACAGAGCAAGTCAGTATAAATGCTTCTGCTGCTATGGGTTCATAGCCGAGAGGCTGAGGAAGGTGACCCCACCTTCTCAGCAATGTGCTTATTTGAAGGATCAGATACTAGAATTTCAATGGATCTGAGAAACCTCTGCCTAGAACTCTTTCAATAGGGTGTGACTGCATATTTGATTATCATTTTCTGCTTAAACTGTTTAGCACAGGCAAATGACTCCTGCAGGACTCCTGGGGAAGACAGCCAGGTTCTCTCCACAGAATGGGTTCAGATCCCAGCTCTATCATATATCACTTCCTTAATCTTTCTAAAATTCAGTGCTTTGGCATGTGAGTAGACACATTCCCATGAGGTTGCTATGAAGGCCGTGAGATTATACAGCAAAACTTTCAGCATGCTCCCTACAAACTGCAGTGCTTCCTTTAAAGCTTTTTACCAAAGGACAGGCCAAGGTCTAAGCCAGAGCTGCTGGTTCTCATGACCAGGCTATTCCCTGCTCTCCTATTTGATACCACACACAGCAAGTCTGATTTTTTTTTTTTTTTTTTAAAATAAGCAGACCTTCCAATCCACTATACGCTGCTTTCAGCTTTCCTGTAGACTGAAGAAATCTGGACCCTACCTCTGGATGTTCTCCAGTTTATCAACATTTTCCCAACAGGCTGCCTGGAATACGATTCAATGCTCAGAACACCAAAGTGTATGGTGGCCATGAGATAAAGGCTGTGTGCCAATGCAGCTCTGTTGGACAAGGGGTCTGCTCTAGCTCATGAATGTCCAAATGTTAATGACATGACACCAACTTTAATGAGTCACAGGAGTATTTTCCTTTTAAAGAGTCAGGAAGACAGATGTCTAACACTACAGTGGTTGAGGTCACGGCTTGGAGCTGGGATGCTGCTGACAGAGCTCAGGTATGTCATAAACTTGCCAAGTGATCTTGGAGAAGTTAGTTAAGTGTCATGAGCCCATGTGACTTTATCAGACAAGGTAGAGTGTAGTAGAATCTACCTTATGGGGTTATTTGGGCCCTATAAAGGTAAGTGCATGTCAGCACCTTGATACTTCATTGCTGAAAGGAAAGATGTATGCAGAATAATTCTTCTAAATCAAAGTTACTATGTTGGAAAACTGGTTTCTACCTTGAGAGCATTATGTTTACAGCATGACCCAGATTGCCTCAGTTACGGTTTGTAAGCAGCTTAGCATGGAGTTCTGTCAGGAAGTGGTACTGCTAAAGCAGAGATATAAACTGAGGTTTTTAAGGGCTAGAGGTGGGGTGGGGTGGTCACATCTTATGTGAGAATTTGCAGGCTAGAATACTGGGTCCAGAGAATGAATACACCAGTACTTTGTGGCGAGTTT